>OZ030012.1:30578655-30746155 GCA_964023405.1 Apodemus agrarius | reverse complement strand
CCAAGTTCTTCTGACAGGCACGTATGACTCTTTGGCCCTGACCCCTGGGCTTTCTCCCCTGTTGGTTCCCCAGATCTGGCCCTCACCACGCTCCTTCCTATTCCCAGCACTTTCACTTTTTACATGTTTGTTTACTGTTTGATTGATTGATTGATTGATGCTGACATGCTGGGGATAAAATGCAGAGCCATGAGCATTCCAGGTAAGCATCCTGTCTCTGGTATGCATCCTTGACCTTGTGCTTGCTAGGCAAGCAAGCATTCTGTCTCCAATGAGCTCCCTCAGCCTTGTGCAAGCCAGGCAAGCATCCTCTCTGAAGTGCTTCCTTGACCACAACAAGCAAGCATCCTCTCCGATGTGCATCTCATCTCTAATATGCATCCCTAGCCACTCTGGGGGCCTTTGCCCTTGTCTTCTTTGTCTTGCTCTTTCTGAGGAAACCTCGTTTGTATAGATCCGGAACAGAGGTAGACTTTGTACTCCTAGAATACTGTGGAGTTAACTTTGTTTTACAATGACTATCATTGTAGGACTGTGAAAGGCAGCCTGGTTTCCCGTTGAGCTAAGGTTGGAAACCCCGGTGACCCTGAGGAACGGCAGGCGTTTTGCCTGGTTCCCAGACACCAGGCTCCTTATATGAGGTTGCAGCCCTCCATAGATTTGTGGCCATCAGTCACATAAGGGCAACGCCCTTACAGGTACAGGGCGTGACCTGTGGTCATATAGCTTCAAGACAGATATCCATTTTAATGAGGTACCTAAAGGCCTGGAGGCTTAGCCAATAAACTCCCCTTCTCAGACACTCCTCCCTGCAAAAGGTATTTAGCCTCAGGCCTGCCCCTGAGAAGAGGGGTACAGTTTTATTCATCTACTTTTGGCCATGACAATAAATGCCTTAAAACCATGGACTGCCTCTTTTCATTGGGATCTGCTGTGGGAAGCAATGGAACAGGCCTTTACCTAAAGAGCTGGCCATCTAATCTCTCAAGGTCAGAAGACCTCTCAATGCTCCCAGCCACAACCTCCACTAAGCCAAGTCACCCACAGAACAAGCCAGGGACCCTCCCCCCCCCCTTCCCGTGAGATCCAGTCAGAGCTTTCCCCTTTCCCTTTTGGCCCAGAGCTAGATACAGCCTGTGGGCCCCACTCAGTTCTCAGCTTTTCCGCAGCTCCCAGTAGTGCCTGGGTGCCCAAGAGCATGAGACCCTGGCCTCCTTGCAGGCCCGGGGGTGGGGGACCCGAATGGCAGCTCTGCCTGTCCCCAGGAACCTCAGACTGCACTCCCCCACCCCCAGAGTGGTGTCCCATGGCTTCCCATAGCCTGACACCTGCCCCGTGCTGGCCTGGGGGTCAGCACAGTCCAAACTCCCGCATCCCACCTTCCTAAGCAGCCCAAACCCTGTGGTGTAACAGATGGGGGACCCTCCCAAACACTACATCCCATCCTGTCAGTGCCTCCTTGGTGTAAGAATGTTGCTGAATGCTTTGTGACATCAACCTAACAGTATTTCTGGCTTATGCTGGTGGCTGTTGAATTAGTTTAGATAGTGTTAGAGTTGTCAGCTTATAAACAATAGCCCCCTCTCCCCCCTCTTCACTGAGTATAGAACAATGGAGACCAATTGTAAAGTTCAGCAAAGGAAGGGCTCAGTCAGCAAGCTTACTGCCCATAGTTAGAAGAGTCAAGGATTACAAACAACTGGCCAAAACAGGCTTCCTTCAGTGTTGTTCCAAGAGCGCATGTCAGGATGTGTCAGGTGGGAAAATTTGGACTTAGGGAGTAGACATATTTGCTGAGTGTTACTTCTGCAAACGCCTCAAGAAAGAAATGCACCTCCCGGGCCTGGGCAGTGGCCAGGAGCAAAGCCCACAGAAGCTGGAGTTGGGTGGAATGCAGACTCTCAAGCAGGTCTTCATCCCCTATTCTCATGTTTCCCTTCATGGTGAGAAAAAGAAAGAGGAGGAAAAGAAAGGAAATGCCTTTCTTAGCACTTTACAGAGGGGAGGTTTTGTAGTATTGGCACCTTCTTGCCTGGGGCCCCCTGTGATGCTGACTTTTGTCTCAGGTGGCAAACACCACAGAAAGGCTTTGATGAGAAAGTCTAGTGTAGGGAGGGGGCATATTAAGCAGGGAGAAAATTTCTTGCTGCTGATGGCATTCCTGTACATTGCCTTGGATGGGGAAAGGCATGAGGGTTATGCTGATTATGTTTAAAGAGAAAAATAAGTCCTTACTGATTAGAAATGTACATTGAGATTCTAAGTAAAATAATGTCTTGGACTTACTTTAAAAGATTTCCTCTGAATCAAAGAAAACCAAAGTGAGATGTGAGAGGAAGGGCAGAAGCAGGTGACATTCCAGGCCATGCGTTGAACCTGGTGACCTCGGTGATGATGGATACCCAGGGCTTAGTTATGCCTTTCCCTTTAATGTTCTGCATGCTGGAAAATTTCCATAACCAGGGAGATTATGTAGCTCCAGAATCTCTTGAGTTGTCTACAAAGCCAGGCTAAGAGGTAAGGTTGTCAGAAATGATACTCCAAAGTGTCTAGAGACCAAAGACTACTACCTGGTACTCATACAGCTACACCAACCAGAGCAAACAGTGGGTTCCCCAACGGGTCTGATACTACTGCTCCACCCAGAAACCAGATGTGCTGGGCTATGCACCATCTGGCAACATGCATCTCCCTCTGTCCATGGTGCCTTCGCTCTTTAAATGACTGAGGTCTGAGCAGCATACCTTAGACAGGTATCCTTGGAAAGGTGCGAGGTGGACTGTACCTATTACAGTGAGCATCTTTCATCATAGGAAGGGGATGCAGGCCACCTTTACCAGGAGTAAATGGTTCATGCAGTACTTTGAAGCATTTTCTGTTTTTCTTAGGGTTTCCACCATAGAACATGGCTGTGTTTGCTTGAGCAGTTCTTTACAGTTTATAAATGTTCTCGCGTAGAATCACATTTTAGTGTCTGTAGCTTATGAGGCTTTCTTATGCATACTTCCAACAACTTTATGAGTTAGAATTGCCTTCAAATCACAGATGAGAAAATTATGGGAAACAGAAGTAAAAGTGACTCACCCAAGTCCCCCGAGCTTTGAAGCAGTGGCCTCAAGGTCCGGACTAGGGATACTCTTACTCTAAGCTGCTACTTCCGTGGCGAAGCTACCAACCTCTTAGTAATGACTTTTAGCTAGTTTCAGCTTTTATCTATCTATCTATCTATCTATCTATCTATCTATCTATCTACCTACCTGTCTGTCCGTCCGTCATCCATCTGTCCGTCTGTCCGGCCAGCCCGCCCACCCTGCCATCCACCCACCCGGCCATCCACCCACCCACCCATCCATCCATCCATCCATCCATCCATCCATCCATCCATCCATCTATCTATCTATGTCAATCCCATCAAGAACCTAACCTTCCTAGATGTTTGCCCTCCTTTGCTAACTTTTTTGGATAGCTTTCCTCAACCCATTGATAACTGCCGTAGGCAGATGCAAGGGCTCCAAAACCTGTAGCCAGCTAGATTACAGTTTCAAGCAGAGCTGCAATTGTATCCCAGGACTCTAAGGTAACAGGGGTTATGAAGCTCAGGTGCTTTGTGGATCAGGTAAATGGGTGACTCCAAAAAAGAGTAGTGGGTTGATTGTCAAAGAATTCAAAATAGGAAATAGAGTGCTAAGACAGAGGTTGAGAAGGTTGGAAGAAGGCTGGGAGATTTGGCCATGCAATATGCTATCTTTTTCATATTCTTTGAAAAAAGTTTTATTGTTATTGTGTGTGGGATGTGTGTGAGTGCGTGTGCGTCACAGCATGTGCGGCGCAGTTTATGTGTAGTAGTCAGAGGATAAGTTTTAGTAGTTGGTTCTCTCCTCCCACTCTGGGATATGTGGATGGTCAGGCTTGTAGAACCATCTTGCCAGCTTCTCAATACACTGTCGAACACCGAGTGTTTTATTTATTTTTAAATGATTTTTTAAGGCTATAATCCAAGACGATTGCCTGAGCCTCCTTGCAGTATCTCCAAGAAGTGTTTATACCAAGGCACCTGGAAAAGGGCGCAGGTCTGCAAAGTGTCAGGGAGGAGTAGCCGCCCTGGATGCAAGCAACTGGCCTCAGCGCATTCCGCATTCCGAGGGCGAAAGCGGGAAAAGTGTGATGCTGTGTCAAAGGAGGGCCCGGGTCCAGTAAGCTCTCCCCTGCTGCTTAATACAGGAAACATCCCCCAAACATCTCCACTAAACCCCCACCAATACAATGAGAAATGAGTGCCTCTGGCAGCCAAGCGGTTATTAAGCCAGGACCAAACATATTCCCGCCCATAGCAACGGAGCCAAAGATAACAGCAGGGAATAGCCAAGCTGCTGAGAAATGGCAGACATTGAACATTCAATCCTGGGAGTCCCCCCCACCTCTAGCCCCCGCCGTGCAACTGAAGTGTGAGAAAAAGAAAGGGGCTTGTTCAGCAATGCCTTGTGAACCTCAGGATGCAGGGTAGAGCTGGATCAGGCTGAACAAATTTGTAGAAGGGACAGGCAGGGCTAAGGTCAGGCAGCATCCTAAGGCCCACTGATCCAGTGCCACCCTGTTGAGGAGGCATACATGGTATGGATGTTAACATTTCCTCCAGCTTCACCCCAGTTACCTAGCAACATCCAGGTCCAGGTGCTAGCCCGGTTAGATATAAAAGGACTGTTTGCCCTCCATCCCTCTCCCTCTTCCTCTCTTCTCTCTCCCCTCCCCCATTCCTCTCTCCCTCCCTCTCTTCCCACATGTCCCCAGCTAGTCTTTTTCCCTCTTTCTCTCTTTCTGTTCTTTTCTGTCCCCGTTCTTTCTCTGCCTCTACTCCCTTCTCTAGACCCCCTTCCCAGGTCCTAGCTAAACTTCCTTTTATTCTAGGCCTGTGGTATAGCTGACACCTCAGGGAGATACCTCATCATGGGCCCACTAAGGCTGCCCCTCCCTCTGCATCATACCTTGCTTTGGTTTTTATAAGCCACAACAAGGGCGGCAACAGACATTCCTGAACTCTGAGTTTGGTAGGCTTCACATATTTAGAAGTGGATTTGTTTCTAACACAGATTTCTCCAACATGACCCATCTCTTATCAAAGTGCCCACTCCACACAGTGTATTCCTAAGGTTTCTTTGTGCCAGGAAGGAACTCTTCCTAAGCAGATAAGCTCTCACGGGCACATTGCAACTGTCGATGCTCTCCACTCAACAGGGACCATTCGCCATTCAAGGATGATGGTAGATTCCTGCTTCAGGCTTTTGTAGACAGTATAGGCCAATAAGATGTAGAGGCAGTGGTTGAGCCCTAGGAGGAAGATTAACTTGGATGTATATATTCTTTGCAATAAACTTGTTAGAGTCATAGAATGCTGTCACTAAGTAGACTTTAGAGATAATCCAGCAAGTTATTTTTACAGAGAAGAAAACTGAGCTGAAAGTATTTGGGAATGGCCTCACCCTGTGTTCCTGCCTTCTGGACAGAGAACCCTTCTTTCACTTCGCTGGGAAATCCATAAGCCAGATTGCTTTTATTTTGGAAAGAATAAATGCTGCACTCCTGATTTCGGCTAATGGACCCACTTTGATCTCTTTGTTTGTCCATAGCAAAAAAGTGTTCAGGTTCCTTCGGGTCATCCGACCAAGATTTTAAACTCTTTTAAAAATTAGTTTCACTTGATAAAACCTCAGCCACTGTAATCCTAGATGAAGTGGACGACTGGCCACATGAGAGCAAACCCACCCGCCTCTCTTCCCAAGTGATCATGGGATCCACCCCACCATGCTTCTCTTCATCCTCCTCAGAACGGATGGCAAAGCCACAAAGCAATATCAACTGCTGATGAGTTGCCGTATCTCCTAAGTCTTCCCTCAGTCAACTTGACTGCACTCCCTACCCTTAACTGAAGACAGAGCTCACTGATTTTGGCACTATGTGAATCATAACACATATTTTTTTTTCCTGGACATGTTGAGGAATGCAGGCTCTGGATCAGAGAGTTTTCAATAATCACCAGCCAATTAGGGAGTCTCGTTGGCACTATTTATCTGTAAAACAAGAGTCGGATAGCACCTGAAAGATACTAAAGCTAAGTGAAGAATTAATGAGATAATCCAACTAAAGTGTTTCAGAAGATTGACACATAGTGAATGGTCCTGCTCATTCCTTTTACTGCTTATTGAACCCAGACTGATATCGTTTTATGTATAGATTTAGGAAAACGCAAGTGTATGTGCATTCATGCACGTGTGAACAATTAAAGAAAAAGAGGCCATGAATTTAACAGGGTGTAGGGGGAGTCCATGGGAGAAAAGGAAAGGAATGGAGGTTTGGGTTTTTTTGCTGTTATATTCTGGTTGCTTCCAGAGACCTCACGTAGACCCCAGGTGACTCTATGTGACCTTATCCCGCAAGTTATCTCTGATTGGTGAATAAAGAAGCCAACAGCCAATAGCTGGGCAGAAGAGACAGGCAGGGGTTGCAGGAGGTTAGGAATCCCAGGTTTGGGGTTGGAGAAGAACCACAAGGTGAAGAAAAAGGTGAAGAGAAGAGAAGGTACCTAGGGGAAAGAATTTCCTAAAGGCCATGTGAGTTGTCTAATTGCAGTTAAGAGCAGCCCCGATGAAACATCACAGATTATGTATTGGGATTATTGGCGAGTAAATGGAAATAATAGCATAGAGGATATCTATCTTCCCAGGCTGTGTGTGTGTGTGTGTGTGTGTGTGTGTGTGTGTTTGGCCACTCAATGGTCAAAGGCAGGGTAGAAACCCTGGATTGAGATTAAATAATCATACAACAAAAACTGGAGAATAGGATGTGATTACATTATAATCTCAAAAAATCATAATGTAAAAGTCTTTCTCAAAATGAAGATATTTCTACTCTCAAGAACTTTAAGAACATTGTTTTGGGCTGGCAAAACAGCCCAGGAGATAAAGATTCCTGCCTCCAAACGTGAAGACCTGAGTTCAATCCTTGTGACCCACATGGCAGAAGAACAGACCTAATTCCTGAAAATTGTTATTTGACTTAAATGTGTGCGTGCACGCATGAACACACACACACACACACACACACACACACACACACGGTAGCAAGTGTTCTGCTCCACGCACACCCTTACACAAAAATCAACAAATGAATACACGTGAAAAGTAAAAGTTGAAAAGAACTCTGGCTTCTCTCCTGATTCCACACCGTTGGAAACACTTTTACAAAGTTTTAATCACTTACTTTCTCCCAAAATTCATTCATATATGCTGGGACTATTTCTTTTGCACACCCAAGAGCTGTGAATGCCCGGGTTTCTACATGGAAGTGTAGAACACTTGACCCTTGATACTAAGTTTAGCCTTGGTCTTTATCTATCTCTCAAAGAGAAAACATGGGTGCAGAGATAATGGAGCAAAACCAGTTCCATTTTCTTCATAGTCACCAGTTTCTGGTTGCCACAGCTTAGAAAGTACCAGGTTTTTAAAGTTTTACCCTTGATAAAAGCTGCAAAACAACACTTAAAGATGTCTGCCCACAGCAGGTCTGGTTTGGTGCCCAAGTTGGGAAAGAATTCCCAAAGGCACCTGCTCCTCAGTCCTTTCTCTGGATGAGACCTGACCTTTACCATCCCTTCCCCCACCCACCTGCCCAGCAATTTCTCTACTCTCCTTGTCTCCCAACCTGAGCCACACCTTCTGACTTCTGCTGGGCTTTGGAAGAACCTCTCTCTTTCCCTACTTTCTGCCATTTTCCATACTTTCAGATTCTAACTCTGTTTTTCTGTCCTGTCTTCTCTGCTTGCTTCATTTCTGCATGGATTTTGCTTGGTTGTGGCATGTACACATGGAGTTTGCTTGATTGTGGCGTGTACACCAACCAGAAGTGACCTCTGTCTCTAGCCTTGCTCTACGCTCCTATCTCTATCTTCCTAACATGGAAGCTGGGGCTGGCCTTTAAGACAGCCACTTCTTTCTCTAAGGTCCCTCATCACCTCTTTTGAAACTTTGAGTTTCCTTTTAGCCCACCTTTTAGTTTCTTGTTTACTAAGATCTGATTGGTTGAGAGCCAACTTGCTGCAAGCTGGTTTGCTGAACAGAAATGATTGGCAGCTCTTTTATTCATTTGATCAAGTCTCTGCTTCAGTTTTTTAGCTCAACCGCTTTCCTCAAATTCTATTTGCTGACTTACTTCTCTGAAGACCATAAAAGCCATCCTTAATTCTGACACCAATTTTAGGGCCAAACATTTTCTGTATATGCTATTTTCTGCATACAGATGAAAAAAATATATAATCTAAATATGTATGCATCCAAAGGTATCAACTAAAGAATAATATTCTTTGTGGCTTGAGGAAGCACTTGGTTGGTTAAAAAGAATAGAGTTATTTAGTCCTTCTGTGGTTTCTGGGGTAAGGGGTAGGAACTGTCTTGTCTCAGGCAATCGTATTCAAACATTTGCTTCTAATTGTGACTGTATCATGGCCAGGGAGAGGTACATGTATTAACTCCCAGGGCTCTTCTCCAGACCCAGCACAATCACCCTGACATCTGAGATGTTTACATGCTGAGCTGTCTATGCTCCACAGACCTGTCTCAGGCCCAGAACTGGGAAAGCACTACCCAAGGTTCTGGAAGAAGTTCTCAATATGTTTCTGTGTTACTGCCCTTCACATAGTCTCTAGTCAACCTCATTTTCCAGGCCGGAAGAAGACTGCAGTATCTCTTGCTATCCGCGTTCCCTCAGGCACAGCCTTCTTTTCCATCTTATTCTAATAGAATGCAATTACCTATTCATTCGAAGGCTCTTCTCATTCCAAACTTTTGGAGAAACTTGGCATGTTCTTCTGTTGGTTTCTTGTATGTAGAAGACAACATAATGCCAGCTCTCTTGCCTCTAGGGCTAAACTACATCTCATACAGCCTATCTTACTTAGGACAAACCCTGCTTCCTTTTGCATGTGCATTACCCTGATACCAAGGGAGAACATAATTATGCTGCCTCACCACTAGCCAAAATATAAGACAGTGGCCAGTTTTCTGTCACAGGCAGCATGGATCTGGGGACATAGGACAATCTTATCCAAAATCACCCAGATCCCTGAACAGCACTGGGGTCATGTGTTTTTCATCTTCAGAATCCAGAGCTGACTTGCAGCCCATTTCATATACATTGGAATAAAGAAGAGGGCAAATTTGGTCCCTATGGTGGTAGATTACTCACCAGACTCAATGAGAGTTTCTTATGTTAGTTGTTGTTGTTTTCTCCTTCAAGTTTTTAAGGATTAAAACCAAGCCTTTACTTTTCTTAACTTTTGGCACTACTTATTGAAAGACTACAAGATTAATAGTCATCTGAAGCCTATGATTGTATTGTTACCTTTGACATCACGTTCCAAGTCTGCTTAGAATCCAATGCATTTCTCTGTGATGTTTTGGGAATACCAATGACCATCTCCTGTATCAAACCTTTCCCAGAGTCTAGGAAAGGCCTCCTATTATGTGTGCCCTGGATGCTGTGGCCTGTCTTATAACACATCATTAGACTCCCTTGAGAATCTCAGATGATTACATTTCAAATGAGAGAAGTCTAATGCCTTCCAGGAAAATGTAACTGTTTTTCTTAGACACACTCAGCAAATTCTAGGCTGAACGATCTGCATGAAGGTTGGGGTGGTGCACTTCCTCTAAGGGCAGCCTGCCACATTCTTTACCTATGAGCAGAGCTTTCTAGGTAGCGGAGAGAGGTAATGCAAAGCCCTTGGCCTCTGATGCCAAGTTTTCTTGTGTTGACGCTTTGCTCACAGCTGCTGGGAGTGTGTGGGATGGGCACTTCACTGCCACCAAGGTAGAACTGGATCTGATGCCCAGAACATGGACTGGCACTTACATCTGCTCCCTAGAGCCACTAATGTGAGACGATTTTGACAATGTTACAGAACTAGCTTTCCAATATCTAAAGAAGTGTGAAAACTATATAGCACAAAATAAAAATAGCACCACCCGTCAAATACACCCACCCCCTATTACCATAAGTAGGGGCAGATCCTTTTGCTAAGCTCTGTATTGAATGATGTCATAGTGGAGTGCTCTACCAGAGGCTATTAAAAACACTTCGAATGTCACAGGGATGGAGAGAAGGATACAGTATGTAATTTTATGAGACAGCTTCTTTCATTCACTGTAATTGAGATTCATTTGAGTTGTTGAGTATATTAGTGTGTGTTCCTTATTTCTGAGTAATGTTCACATACATGGTATTTTCCATCCACACACTGAAGGGCATTAGGGATAGCTGCAGTTTTTGACGACTCTAAATAGAATCGCTCTAAGCATGATTGCACAGATTTTATATGGTGCAGGTGCCTTCACTTCTCAGGAGGATGACTTACCCTTACTATGTGGCTCTTTGTGGTTGAGTAATCGAGTGATTCTATGCTGCAGGGAAGGGATCTCCCATGCACTGGGGATGGTTGGTGGCATCATTGGCTTCCATTCACCATACACTAAGCAGCACTCCCCTACCATTTAGTGACAAAGAAAAATGTTTCCAAAAATAGTCTTGTGAGGAAAACTCACTTCCAACTGAGATGAGCTGCTTTATAGAAAACACCCAAGAGTGAAATTATTGAATCAAAAAGGTATATCTTTAATTTCATAAAAAATTACTAAATTATCAGAGTGTCTATCATTTTTCATTCTTATCAGTAGTGAGACTTCCAGTGTGCCCTCATCTTCTCCATCAGTTGACTCTGCTCCATAGAGCTTTCCTCTGAGCCTTCAGCATGGACAGAAAATTGTTTGTCTTCCCGCTGGGCACTGTCCAGGGGGATCCCCGTGGGGCTCTGGCCAGATCAAAGCAGCTTAAGAGTTACAATTCTCCAAGGGGAAGCCCGAGCAAGACAGGCTGCTGGGCCTCCTCCTTGGATGCTGCTGCCTCTGAGTTGGTGACAGGCAGCAAGATGCAGCGGGCAGCCAGGGTCCAAGGTTGGGGCCACTGAGCAGGAAGTGGTTGGGGCACACCCAGATTGTTGGGCCAGGTCAAGGTCCATTGGTGAAAGCTTTGGGAAAGAAAACTCTTCTCTGGAGTGTTACAGCTCAGTAAGACAAGGCACTTCCAGATAATCTTTGGTGAAATAACTTGTGCACTTTATTTCTTATTGATAGGACCTTATAAACATTTGGGGGCGGGTTAGGATCTAGAAGCAAATGCTTTCGATCAGCTTGGTCTGAGATGTTAGTGATACTTCATCTGCATGCGGAAGGTCTTCAGGTATTGTCCCTCTATGACTCTTTGTCACAGTCCTCTTAATGGGATGTTGTTGTCGAGTGCTCCAGGACAGGAAGCTGGTCGGGAGTAGATTTAAATGCCTATCACTCTCAATTATGAGACTTGCTGGGTTCCTGAATCCACTTGACCTTCCCAGTTTTTCTGTCTGGTGGTGCCGTCTACTGTCCCGCTGAAGAAGGTTATTTGTTCTTTGTTTACCTGCATCAGTTAACACTTGTATAGGAAAGGGTTTGTTGCAATTTACAACTGACAGTGATGCACTCCATCACTGAGGGAAGCCAGGGCAGGAACTCAAGGCAGGAATCTAGAAGTAAGAACTGAAGCAGAGACCCCCAAGGAGTGCTGCTGACTGGTTTGCTCTCCAGGGCTTGCACATCCAGCTTTCTTTTATACCTCAGGACTATGTGCCCAAGGGTGGCATTAACCACAATGTCTGGACTCCTCCTAGACCAATCATCAATCAAGACAACATCCTTCTTATTTACTCATGGGTCAATCTTATAAAATTATTTTTTTTTCAAGTAAGTTGCCCTCTTCTCAGATGTATCAAGTTGACAAAAAGCAACAAGGATGTGTAGAAAACACTAAAATGTGCTGGCATCACACCAAGGGATGAGAATAAAGTACTTCTTGAATTAAATTGACTGACAGTAAATCCAAATTTGAACTTTCCACTTCTGTGTCTTCTGTCCAGTTTGTGGTTATGGACACTAATTTTCTAGTATTAGTTGGCTAGCAAATTCCAGGGGTCCACCTCCACCTGCACCTCTGCTCTATGGTGGAGTTATAGATGTACACAAACACTTTTGGCTTCTTTTTCTTTTTATGTGACTCACAACCATCCTTAACTCAGTTCAAGTGGTTAAGATGCTGAAAAAAAGAAATAGAAGATAGTAGAAAGTAGAAGGATTTCGTCTTCTCACTGACCAATAGAAGTGACATTGTAAAGATGCCTATACTACTAAAAGCTATTTACAGATAGATTCAATGTAATGACTATAAAACTGCCAATGACATTCTTCATACAGTTCAGAAAAACATCCTAAAATGCACTTGAAAGGACAAATGCCTCCAAAGAACTGAAGCAATCTATGATGTCAGCTTTTAGTGTCAACTTTACACAATCTAGAATCTCCTAGGCAGAACACCCCAGTGGACGATTGTCTGCATTGGGTTGGCCTATAAGCATATGTATGGGGGATAATTATCTTATTTAAGCTAATTGATGTGGGATGACCCAGCTCATAGTCCAGGGCACTTTACTCTAGGGAAGGGATCCAGAATACTGTAAGAGTGGAGAAACTGAGCTGTCTATAAGAAAGCAAGCAAAGGAGTATATATGCATCTACTTTTCTTTCTCTTAGCTACCAGTGTGATTAGTTTTCTTGACTATTGTGCTAACATAGACTGTAACCTAACATTGTTAGCCAAATAAAATTTTTCTCCCAAGTTGCTTTTTATTGGGGTATTTTATTGCAATGGAAATGAAAATATAACACAATCCTAGGCAGAAAGAACAAAGCTATAAGTATAATATCTGACCTCAAATTATACTACAGAGCCACAGTAACAAAACCATCATGGTACCAGTACTATGAACATATAGACCAATGACATAGACTAGTAGACCCAGAAATACACACACAACACAGCCTCAGTTATCTAATTTTTGACAGAAGAGTCAAAATGCACTGAGAAAAAGAAATTCAAGTCACTAGCCAGAGACAAGAGTTTCTGAATCCAAATGACTGCACATACAGGGCTTAGTATAAAAGGAGAGAAAAGTGTTAGGAGGAACAGAAACATAAATGAAGGGAAGAGAAGCAGACCCTCACATCTCTTATTTAGGAGCAAACCTTCATCTTGTACATCCATAGATTTGTCAAGGGTTGCCACCCATCTGTCAGATAAGATGGGAATCATCAAAAAATTGATTAAGATGAAAGAAAAGATGAAAGAATTGGGATAAGGAAAGGAAGGAAAACGAGAAAAAAGAACCCATTTATACTTTCACAGACTTTAAGTGAAGAGATAAATGAAAGAATACAAAGCCCTGGGTGAGGCCAGTGAGCAGGCAAGTGAGCTGAGGCAAGCGAGTATCTCAAGGCCAAGATGGCTTGAGGCTGCAAAGAAACACTTACAGTACAACAATGCAGTCAAAAACGCTGTGGTTGGGATATTTCTATTTCACTTCCCTATGACCAATCTCATCTCAGTCTCTAGAATTGTCTGCTGTGGATAAGCCTGGTAATTTGAGTTGTAAATATGTTACAATCACAGAGTCCAAAGGTTTTTTCCAAGGTTCCATTCAGTATTTCTAGGGAAATTCCAAGGAACATGAATTGGTTTCCAGTTACATTATTCTGGTCTACTCATCACCTCTAGTATGAGAAGTCATTCCTGACTCAGTATGTAACTAAAGCAAAATTTCCCAACTGTCCCTTACACATGGAAACTGCAAAAGACTAATTGGTAAGTAAGAGGCTTAAAAGGATGAGATTCAGTCATCCGAATATTTCTTAGCAGTCCTATGACCAAAGTGTCCAGTGTCTTCACAGATAGGGTCTTACCACTAAGTTCTGATGGGCAAATTTTAATGTATATATATTTAGGGAGTGTGGTGGTTTGAATATGCTTGGCCCATGGCATAGCACTGGGGGTGGACTTTGAGATCCTCATCCTGGTTGCCTGGAAGCCAGCCTTTTCCTATTTGCCTTCAGAACAAGATGTAGAACTCTCAGTTTCTCTAGTACCATGTCTGCCTAGATACTGCCATGCTTCCTGACATGATGCTAACAAACAGACCTTCCGAACCTGTAAGCCAACCACAATAAATGCTGTTCTTTGTAAGAATTTCTGTGGTTATGGTGTCTCTTCATAGCAATATAACCAAACTAAGACAGAAGTTGGTACTGGGGACTGGGGTATTGCTGTGATATAGGCCTGACCATGTTTGTTTGTTTGTTTGTTTGTTTGCATGTTCTTTTATTGAAAAAGGAAATAAACCATTTTATGATAAGATTGAAGATTTATATGGAAAATATTTCTGATAAAATAGAAGAGATATATAAAAACACATTAAAATTGACAATTTTCATGGAAAATTAAAGGGTAATGTGGTAGACATAAAAAATTGCTAAATCAATTGAACAAGGAAGTAGAAACATTTTATGGTAGAACTGAAGATTTATGCAGAAAATATTTCTGATAAACTTGTAGAAAAATGTAGAAAAACATGTTAAAATTGAAGATTATCATGGAAAAGTATACAGATAAAATGTTAGGCATAAAAATAATTCTAAGTTGATTGAAAGTGGAATTATAAACATTTTCAGGTAAAATTGAAGATTTACATGGAAAATATTTCTGATAAAATTCAAGAAATATGTAGAAAAGCATGTTAAAATTGACTATTTTATGGAAAATTATACAGATAAAATGGTATACATAAAAAGCCTTTCTAAATTAATTGAAGGTGGAAATAAAAACATTTTGTGATAAAATCAGAGATTTACATGGAAAACATTTCTGATAAAATAGAAGAAATATATAGAAAAGCATGTTAAAATTGAAGATTAACATGAAAAATAATACAGATAAGATGGTAGACATAAAAACATTACTAAATTAATTGAAAGAAGAATTACAAACATTTTCTGATAAAATTGAAGATTTACATGAAAAACATTTTTGTTAGTCTACATCTTTTTATTGGGGAGTTGAGTCCATTGTTGTTAAGAGATATTGAGGAATAGTGATTGTTGCTTCTTGTTATTTTTGATGTTATTTTTATGTTTGTGTGGTTATCTTCTTTTAGATTTGTTGTAAGAAGATTACTTTCTTGCTTTTTCTAGGGTGTAGTTTCCCTCCTTATGTTGGTGTTTTCCATCTATTATCCTTTGTAGGGCTGGATTTGTGGGAAGATATTGTGTAAATTTGGTTTTATCATGGGCTATTTTGGCTTCTTCATCTATGGTGATTGAGAGTTTTGCTGGTATAGTAGCCTGGGCTAGCATTTGTGTTCTCTTAGGGTCTGTATGAGGTCTGCCCAGGGTCTTCTAGCTTTCATCGTCTCTGGTGAGAAGTCTGGTGTGATTCTGATAGGTCTGCCTTTATAAGTTACTTGCCCTTTTTCCCTTACTGCTTTTAATATTCTTTCTTTCTTTAGTGAATTTGGTGCTTTGATTATTATGTGCCAGGAGGAATTTCTGTTCTGGTTCAGTCTGTTTGGAGTTCTGTAGGCTTTTTGTATGTTCATCAGCATCTCTTTCTTTCGGTTAGGGAAGTTTTCTTCAATAATTTTGTTGAAGATATTTACTGGTCCTTTAAGTTGGAAATCTTCACTCTCTTCTATACCTATAATCCTTAGGTTTGGTCTTCTCATTGTGTCCTGGGTTTCCTGGATGTTTTGGGTTACAAGCTTTATGCAGTTTGCATTTTCTTTGACTGTTGAGTCAATGCTTTCTATGGTATCTTCAACACCTGAGATTCTTTCTTCTATCTCTTGTATTCTGTTGTTGATGCTTGCATCTATGACTCCTAAATTCTTTCCAAGGTTTTCTATCTCCAGAGATGTTTCACTTTGTGATTTCTTTATTGTTTCTACTTCTACTTTTAGATCCTGGATGGTTTTGTTCAGTTCCTTCACTTGATTATTTGTGTTTTCCTGTAATTCTTTAAGGGATTTTTGTGTTTCCTCTTTAAGGGCATCTGCCTATTGACCCATGTTCTTCTGTATTTCTTTACAGGAGTTATTTAAGTCCTTCTTGAAGCCCTATGTCAACATCATGAGATATGATTTTAAATCCAACTCTTGCTTTTCTGGTTTATTGGGGTATCTGGGGCCTGCTGTGGTGGGAGAACTGGGTTCTGATGTTGCCAAGTAGCCTTGGTTTCTGTTGGTAGGGTTCTTGTGCTTGCCTTTCACCATCTGGTTATCTCTGGTGCTAGTTGGTCTTGCTGTCTCTGGCTGGAGCTTGTCCCTCCTGTGGGCCTGTAAGCCTATGTCTTTACTCCTGGGAGACCAACTCTCTTCTGGCAGGATCTGTGCACAGAAGGCTGTGGAGCTGCCTGGCTCCCTGGTGCAAATGGTAGCCTGAAGATTTCTGTCACAGCTGCCCCACTCATCCTCCACCTTGTGTGCTCCCAGCTGTTTCCCTCCAGAGACAAGGTGGAGACCTCACCTCCATGCTTAGAAGTGAAAGCACAGCTGGAAGATCACTCTCTCCTGGTGGACCATGCACAGAAGCCTGTGGAGTCACCTGACTCCCGGGTTCAGATGGCAGTGGGCCTGGCCATGCTTTTGTTTTGAAGAATGTGAATTGGGGGTTTTGGGATTTGGAAAGCAGTGGAATGCTTTAAGTGAAGGTTAATGGACCATTCTAGTAGGAATATGGAAGACATTGGTTCTGAGGGTGATTTGTACTGTGGAAGCCTGGCTCTAGAGTTTTCAGAGAAGAACTTTAGTATGTGGCCTACTGACTGTACTTGTGATATTTTGAAGTCAAATGTGGCTGCTTTTTGCCCTTGTCTGAGTAGTCTGCCAGAGGCTAAAGATATTTAGATGAACTGCATTAGCAAAGGAAATCTCAAAATAGCCTAGTGTAAATTCTATTGTGTGGTTACTAAAGTTCACTCTTTTTATACATTTTTAATTAGATATTTTCTTTGTTTACATTTCAAATGCTATTCCCTTTCCTTGTTTCCCTTATGAAAACCCCCCATCCCACCCCCCTCCCCATGTTGTGCCCCTGCTCACTAACCCACCCACTCCTTCTTTCTTGACCTGGCATTCTCCTACCCTGAGGCAATGAGCCTTCATGGGTTCAAGGGCCTCTCCTCTCATTGACATCTGACCAGACCATCCTCTGCTACCCATGTGGCCAGAGCCATGGGTCCCTCCATGTGTATTCTTTGGTTGGTGGTTTAGTCCCTGGGAGCTTTGGGGTTACTGGTTGGTTCATATTGTTGTTCCTCCTTTGGGGCTGTAAACTCCTTCAGCTCCTTGAGTCCTTTCTCTATCTCCTCCACTGGGGACCCTGTACTCATATCAATGTTGGCTAAGAGCATCCCCGTCTGTATTTGTTAGGCACTGGCAGGGCCTCTCTGTAAACATCTATATCAGGCTCCTGTCAGCAAGCACTTGTATCCACAATAGTATCTGGGTTTGGTAACTGTATATGGGATGGATCCCCAGGTGGAGAAGTCTCTGGATGGTCTTTCCTTCAGTCTCTGCTCCACACTTTGTTTCTGTACTTTTTCCCATGGTTATTTTGTACTCTATCTAAGAAGGACCAAAGTATCCACTTTGGTCTTCCTTCTTAAGCTTCATCTAGTCTGTGAATTATATCTTGAATATTCCAAGCTTCTGTGCTAATATCCACTTATCAGGTAGTACATACCATGTATGTTCTTTTGTGACTGGGTTACCTCACTAAGAATGACATTTTCTAGTTCCATCCATTTGCTTAAAAATTTCATGAATTCATTGTTTTTAATAGCTGAGTAGTACTCCATTGTATAAATGTACCACATTTTCTCTAATGAAGAGCATTTTGATGAAAAAGGGCAAACTGAAAAAGGAAAAATGCAAAATGTATGATTCAACTATTACAGGGGCACTGGGAAGTGGAATGGAGCTGAAATCTTTTGAGGAGATAAACAGATTAAAGAAGTAGGGACCTTGGGCATGATTTCACCCAGCTAAACTTATTATTCATGTTTTTGCAGTTGATCAAGGGATGATTGAATTTAGGCTATATTATTACTTGCTTATTATTACCTGTTTTGGCCTTTTAATCTGTAATGAACTACAACCCAGAAATGGAGGGCACATCTATGATCCAGATCTTTTGGCTGGAAGACACAGGCTTTTGATCTGTATTTTGAGGAAGTGTGACCATCAAAAGCTTAAACCCAGGCATGGTGGTACACACATTTAATCCCAAGAGACAGAGGTAAGGAGATCAATGAGTTCAAGGACAGTCTGGTATAGAGCAATTTCTAAGTAGAGAAAAGCTTAGGTCCAGGCATGGTAGTACATGCCTTTAATTCCAGAACTCAAGAGATAGAGGCATGCAAATCTCTGAGTTTAAGGTCAGTCTACAGAGCAAGTTCCAGGACAGCCAAGCTTAGGAAGTGAATGAAATCATTGAAAATAGAGCTAGTGAAGATGAAATATAAAAAGGAGGTCATGTTTCATTCCCAGCAAGGAGCAAAACTCAACAGTTTCAGTCATATGGCTCTGGTTTTAGAGTCAAGAATAGAAGGAAATACTAGGATGATTTATGTTAGCTAGCTAGAGCTAAAAAATTAGCAGCGATTGAGAAAAGGTTACCATCACTGAAGTAATGTGGTTTTTTGTTTTGTTTTGTTTTGTTTGTTTGTTTTTGAGAGAGCACAAAGAAGCCGTGTTCCAGAGATAACCAGCTGGTGGTAGTGGTTTTGAAGGCATGAAGGGGTCATGGAGAACAGCTGAAGCTTAGCACTGTGAGAGGCCAAGGAAGGTCACTGGTGAAGGTGCAGCTTTAGTTGAAGATTGTGGCTCAGAATTGAAGGAGTCATGCAAAGAAGTTGCGGCTTGGCACCATGGAGAGAGCCTTTGAGAGGCTATTGGTAAAACCCAGTTGAAGCAGAGTCTCTAATCGAATTAGAGATTCCAGTACCATGGGATGATCACTGAGAACAGCAACAGCAGTAGAGTGCAATCAACCATACCTTAGAGCACTATAGAGAGTACAGCTGGAGATGTGACATAAGCCCTTTGGAATAACCCAGAAGATCATGTATGTATCCCAAGCATTGGAACATGAAGCTATAATATTGAAGATGCCTGGGAGACCCCAAAACGTTCCAGATGCCAGAGCTATGGGACACCTCCTGAAGAAAGCTTCTAACAGGGAGGGGAATCAGCCAAAGAGAATTATGCTACAATCAAAAAAGCAGAAAGGAGCTGGGCATCAAGCATGTAGATGCTGAGTTTGAAGTTTGCCCAGCTGGTTTTGGTTTTCTTTTGATCCGGTATTTCTTCACTATAAAGTTTTAGAATTGTAATGTATACCCTGTGATGTTGGAGGTATGTGTTTTTTTTTTATTTTGATTTTATAAGGGATTACAGTTAAGAGATTGGATGAATTTAAGAAGAGACTTTGAATGTTGGACTTTTAACATTGTTGAGACTATTTTAGACTCATGTGTTTGAACAAGCCTATGGGGGCTGGGAAGTGGAATGTGGTGGCTTGAATATCCTTGGCCCAGGGAGTAACATTATTAGGAAGTGTGGCCTTATCAGAGGAAATGTGTCACTGTGGTGGTGGGCTTTGAGACCTTCTTCCCAGCTGCCTGGAAGCCATTCTCACTCTTCCAGTGCCATGCCTGCCTGGATGCTGCCATGCTTCCCTCCATGATGAGAATAGACTGAACCTCTGAATCTGTAAGCCAGTCCCAATTAAATGTTGCCCTTTATAAGAGTTGACATGGTCATGGTGTCTCCTTCTAGCAATAAAACTCAAACCAAGATAGGGAGTTTATGAAATAGTAGGCATTCATAGGTTCTTATCATTTGTGGTAGTCAAAAATGTTGTGATTTGGATATTTCTATTTTGCCTGTCTATGACCAACTTCCCTCTGAGTGTCTGGAATTACCCATTGTGGGTGGGCACTGGTGAGCTGAGTGGTAAATATGTTATAGCCTCAGAGTCCAAAGGCTTTCCCAAGTATCATTCAGTATTTCCATGGAAATTCCAAGGAACATGAACTGGTTTCCGTAAAGCAACTCATACTTAAGATATTTGAAAAAGCCATATGAAAACCTACTATTCCATAAGCCTCATATATATGTATATGTATATGTATATGTATGTGTATATGTATATGTATATGTGTGTATGTATGTTTATGTATATACATGTATATATATTTGTGTATACACACACACACACACACACACACACACACACAAAGTTTAATTTGAGTTACCTCTCACAGGGGACAATACACTGGTTGCAAACTTGAAAATTCCAGATGTGGAACTCCTAACCCTAGGTCAGAGGAGTCTCCAAACAATACATGCTATTTCCATTGCACTCGTTGCTCATCAGAACTTGAAGGTAAGGCCTTATTTGTGAAGCCTCAAAAACTTTGGTCATAGGACATGGAGAAGCCAAGCTGATACTGACCAGGAAGCTTCCTCCCTTCTGGATAGCTTTCACAGGATAGCAGGGTGCCTTATAGGCTGCCCAGGTAGAACAGTCATCTGCAGCGTTACCTAGCTGTGAATCCTGCAAGCCACAGTAACAACTTGTTTGGCAACATATGTTTATTTATGCAATAGTGGCACTAATCTCATGAGATTATTTAATGCTTTCTCATTGAATTTAAGGTCATCGCCAAAGGTCAGATGCCTGATTGTGTAAAGCTGGCCAAGAACCCATGGCTGGAGAATTCACAGGCATCAGGGGTCTACCTACTACTATTGTGTTACTAAATGGATGCAGAATCAGATTGCTCTACATTTGTATTTGTAGATCTATAGATTACTGCAGCTCTCAAGCCTCATTGTAAAGGCTTCATTTTGCAGTGGTCTGCTGTTAACACAGAAACGTACAACTAGCAAATCTGCAGACAATAGTGCCCTGGGAGCACTCAGTATTAAATGGGACATCTAATCACATCTATATCACATCCTTTCCCCCAGAAAGGTTCAGGGAATATTATGAGTGGTGGGGTCAAAATGATTGTAAACTCCAGAGGTTGGGGGGGGGGACTAAACAGTGTATTGTGAACATGTCAGGACTGCTGCACCCGTGAACTCATAGAAGCTGAGGCTGCCTGTATCTGAATGAAATCAAGCCAATCAAAATTCAAGCATAGAGTTGAGGAGGGATTCATGAAGTTCATTCCTAACTCTGAAATGCAATTGACAGCTGATGGTTTGGGGAGAGGGATGGTAAAATTTTTTAAGGGCAAAGTCTTTGGTAGGTGAACCATGATCCAATCCCAACACCTACGTGTATATGGGCAGCATGAATTGATTTTGATTTCATTGGATTATTAAAAAGAGGGAGGAGGCACTGGAGAGATGGTTTAGAGCATTTCCTGCTCCTTAAGAAGACCAGAATTCAGTTCTTAGCACCCACATCAGGTGACTCTCAAATACCTGGAACTCCAGTTCCAAGCCACCAATGCCCTCTTCTGGCCTGCACTGAGCACACACACACACACACACACACACACACACACACACACACACACACTATACCTAGTCTATAAAAATAATTACATAAATATATATGATAAATAAAAAGATATTAAAATTGCTTTTAAAAAGGAAATGAAGTTAGGAGGAAGGGATGGAAAGTGGACCCTACAGAAGTTAGGGGAGCATTGGGTGGTAAATATGATCAAAATATGCTGTATACATGTATGACATCTCCCTTTTTTAAAAGTACACTCCATTTTAAAAACTCACAAATACACAAACATCACGTCGAGATTAATCAGACTGAAAGTTCACACAACTTTAGGAACTTACGTATCATTAGAATTGGCATTTGAAATGGAGGCTGAGGAGAGCTACACATTAAATTTTGCATTTTCAATATTGAATATATTGTATGGACTTTTCAGTCACTAGATAGAACAACCCCCAAAAGCTCTCTTGTATAACTTGTGTCCTCACCCCCTTACCTTTATTCTTCTTGATCTCTTTTCTTTGTGTTATCCTCTACCTAGATGTACATTTGCCCACATACATACACATATGGGAGAGATTCTGCATAGGAGAGAATGTTTGACTTTTCTTCTTTTATGAGGGGGGGGGTCAGTCTTTTGAGACTGTGCAACTTTGCTTAAAATTATACATTCTCTTGCAAAATTTTAACATAGTTTTTTTTGTATTGCCTCTTGTATACCATCACACACACACAAGCACACGCAATGGGCATTCTTAAAGAATCAGTTAAAATATATTTTAAAAAGTATTTTTTTCACTTTTATAAACATGATTAGATTCTTTTTTGGAAAAGACCAAAATATGCACTATCTCATTGAGTTAGGGCTGGAAGTTATGATTTGGATGTTTTTGTTCTCAGCAAATTGTTAATTAAGGTCTTAACCTGCAATGAGATAGGGCCCTTGGGAAGCTTTAAACCATGGGCTGGAGCCACCATGGTGTGATTAGTATCCCATCAGAAGTCCCACTCGGCCGCTTGCTTATTCTCTTCACCACGTGATCATGTGATGAGAAGATGGCCATTGGCAGCAATAAGCATACCCTCAACAAGAGTAGAATTACTCTTGAACTGTGGGGAAAATTTCTAAGCCACTCTGTCCCTGGATGAGCAAACACAGGACTAGCACAAACAGTTCTTGAGAGACTACAGGGTCACCCTCAAATGTGGCATTCCAATGAAGCTGCAAAGGAGATAAACTCAAGGCTAATACAATGTGAGTGCAGGTGACATTTTGCTACCTTGCCTTGGTTTTCCTCAGCTGTATAATGCAGGCTTGACCTATGATCAAGAGTCACCTTCCTTTTACTGGCGGTTGCCATTTTGTGAACTCTATGGCTATCCAGTGTAGAGAGGTGACCAAGACGCCAATTGCCATTCTCTGTTTCTGGAAACTTCTTATTTGTCTGCAAGTTTTATGATCTGACTTCAAGAATTGTTTTTTTCTAAACTTGGGGCTGACTTGGAAGAGGTTCCCAAGGCTTTGAAGCAATGGACACAGGCTTAGTGAAGTTTTAGTGTACAGGGCTAGCTTCCAGTGGCTGAAGAGCTGACACACTTGGGCTGGTTTGGTGATTCCAGTCATCTCTCCCAGGATCTGGAGATGTTCATAGCAAGTTGGTACCAGAAACATACGTTTAGGCTTCAGCTGTCCTTACAGATACATGGGAAGAACAATTAAATAGTGCAAGTCCAATTGCAAATGTGTGCCTGTGTATATGTGGGCATATGTGTGTGTGTGTGTGTGTGCATGTGTGTATGTACACGCTCGTGTGTGTGTGTGTGTGTGTGTGTGTGCATGTGTGTATGTGCATGCTCATGTGTGTGTGTATGAGTGTGTGTATATGTGCATGAGTATGTACATGTGTGTGTTTGTGTGTGTGCATGAGTGTGTGTGTGTGTGTGTGTGTGTGTGTGTGTGTGTATGATGTTTGACCAGTCAACAGGAAGGACCAATGGACCCTAAGGGTCTGGCTGTCTGGGTGGGTACAGGAAGGAGCGGGTGTTTCGTTGAATTTCACAGTCCTGTTGGTAAGTGTAACAGAGCCATTAGTCTGACCTCATCTATCCTGATGTTATTTTTCTCAGCAAGCAATAACCTCAG
The DNA here is from genome assembly GCA_964023405.1 of Apodemus agrarius. Taxonomy (NCBI): domain Eukaryota; kingdom Metazoa; phylum Chordata; class Mammalia; order Rodentia; family Muridae; genus Apodemus; species Apodemus agrarius. Next base: position 30,722,521 of record OZ030012.1, on the reverse strand, counting down.
ATTTCCTTGGCTGGTGGTTTCTGAAGCTGGGAATGAATTCCCTCACTTGGAGTGACGGTGTCCAACTGGAAGCAGGAAGAAAAGACTTTAGTCCATAAAGGCATTTTGTCATCAGGGAGGGGCCAAAATTTGGAAGAGCCGCATGGATAAAAAAAGTCCCTTTGGACAGCAATATGAGCCAGAGGAGCCATGAGTCAGGCAATCAGACATTCCTATAACCAACAGTTATTAAGCATCTGCTGTGTACCAGCCCTGTGCTGGATGTTTCAAATATTGGAGATGAACAGCCATTTTGTTTATTTTCAAAGAATTCCTGTATCTGCCAGAGAGATGAATACATAAGCTATGAGACTTCGTCACATGACATTGCAGATAATCAGCCACCCTGGCTTGTGAAAACAAATGTCTTTCATGGCTCAACCAGGCAATATTATGTCTTTAGAAGCTTTCTGATACTATGAGACCCATTTTCTAAAATTTTATTGTTTCAGCTGATAGCACTAGTATGTAATTGATCAAAGTAGCCTAAATCTACTAAGGTAAACTGTTAATGGGAATAAACTATCAAATGTAATTGTGCTCTGTAACTATATTAGTTTGCTGATTATATACAATGAGTATCATTTGTCGGGACAACAAGGCAGGATTTGGCATCCTTTCCATTCTATTTAATTTTTGTAGGTTTTGAGACAGATTATGTAAGTAGCAAGGAAGGAAAGAAGTCTGGTGTATAGGTCCCACCTTATTCTCTAGGCTCCATTCGAGTGGTCTGCCACAAATAACAGTGATCTGTAACCAAAAGATGTTATAGTTTTGATGAGGATTGTGTAGTAGAAGGTGGTTGACTCTTGAAAATTATTTATTTCCCAGCCATAAAGCTTCTTGTCATTTTTGAAGAAACACACTAGAGAGGCTTTACATGATGAACTAGATCATAATTATTTATATTCATCCTTCAGACCTCAGATTTAAGATATAATTTAAGATATTTTAAGATATAGCTGGGTAAGCAAGAATTTACCTAGCTATATCTTAGAAATGACTGGAAGAGAAGAAATATCCGTTTCAACACACTTGTGGAAATGTAATATTTTTGGAGGCGATTATTTCAAAATGTACACATGTCTATATACGTCAAGTTTTTCATTGGAAAACTGAGCAAACCACATACAAGGTCCACTACATAATCAAAAAGGAGCATTTCTTCGGGTTCACCAGTCACACCAGACAATTCCCTTTAGAAAACAAAAACGTTCCTGGCTATACGGGATCCTTGCTCTGATGGGCTCACTGCCCACTGCCCTCTTACTTACAACAAAGGAAAAGGAAAAAACCTGAATGCCATTCAATGCCTGGACAGATAGTGAAATTGTGGTGCAGTCACCCAATGGAATACTATTCAGCTGTAAGGAAAAGTTGTTCCTTATCTACTGTCCTTGAACTATTGTGTTTGAAGGATTTCCTGTTGGAAATGGGCACCTTGACAGGACTCAGATGAGGTTAGAGGCAAACCAGTTTTATTATTTAATTATTTATTTATTTATTTATTTATTTATTTATTTCAGAAAAAAGTTTTGGAGGAAAGAGTTAAGAAGTCTGAATTACAGAAATAGGTACATGCTTAGAAATAACATGTATCCAAGTTCCCATTCGAGAAATTTACTCTCTTAAAACTGTCCATATCTGAATGTCCTTGGAGAAAATGTTCAGGTATCTTTACTTTAAAAAAAATACTGATTTGAAATAACTTTTGCTTGCAAGCCTAATCAGTGGCCCCGGGATGATTTATTCTGTGATTTGTGCAAGTCCTTCTTCTTTGCAGTGTATGGACCTCATTTCTCTTTTCAGAAGCGCTCGTTCGTGTCGCCCAAAGTACAGCCTGTGGGAAGATGCCAGAGCCATGGCTGCACTCCATTATCCACACAGCTTTCCTCACCTGAGCTGGAACAGGGGAACTTGACCCAAGGTCCAGTCCTTTGGGGGATGTCAGTGAGGGTAATGGAGCTTCGGGCTGTCTCCTTGACAACAAAATAAATGTCTCTTACAGCACTGTGGTTTGCTACAGCTGAAAGAATTTCAACCTTTCCACCACTTGTTTTATAGATGTGGAAACCGAAGCCAGAAAGATGGGTGATTGACATGCCCAAATTTCACAGCTTGTAAGTGGCAGCGAGTCAACGCTCACAATTCCCAAAGCAAGGCTACACCTGTGTTCGCCGTGAAGCATTATTTTGTATTGCATGAACATATGAACTGGGATGGCTGGCCAGGTTTTTCACCCTTCATCCAGCTGCCCTGGTGTCTTTCAAGCATGCTCATAATCTCTGTATCTGGAAAAACCAGATGGCCCGATACCATTCAAGTGTTTTTTCAAGGAACCATAGTTAGCTGTGACTGGAAGTTTTATTTTACCATGACTTTTGCAAGGATATATTTTTTTCAGAACTGTGATCACCCCATATACAGTCTCAGACTTCCTGAGACTTCTAAATGTGGGAGAACAGGACTTTTAATTGTTCCAAAGTGCAGGTGCTTCAAAATCAAAACCTTGAGGAAAGTCGGCTTCATCCCTGGGGCTTTTCCCATTGAATTCAGACTTGGCTGCTTGTTCCTCGTTTCATACCTCCTGTAGATTCCGGAGGAACAGTGCCAGTCGTCCGTGACCAGGCCCAATTACTTCAGCTGATTTAGATGTGAAAGCTTTCCCTGATTCTAGGAGACACCAACAGAAATTCCTGTTGTTTTCAGTCCATTCGGGTTGCTGCGACAAAATGTAATAATCTGGATATACATACAACTTCAAAATGCAAACAGGTACTAGTGGTTATTGAGGTACCGGTGTGCCCAGTGTCTGGTGAGAGCTGTGTTCGTCATCTTCCCAAGAGGGTAAGGGGGTTCCCTGTACCCTAGACACAGAAATGTCAATCTTAGGCAGAGGATCTGTCTTCTTCATTTCATCACTTCCTGAAGGCTCTCACATGTCTTTCCACTTCAAGTCTTTTTGAGACAAGGTCTCATTACGTAACCTTGACTAGCCTGGAGCTCCCTGTGTATCCTAGGCTGGCCTCAAACTGAAAGAGATCTGCCTGCCTCTGCCTCCCAAGTGCCAGGATTAAAGTCATGTGCCACCATGTCCAATCCTAGGTCCTCACCTCTTAATAGGATCACTCTGGGGCTTATATGCTAATATGAGTTTCTAAACAGACACAAACATCCAAAGGGTAACACCCATATTTAGTGGGACCCCGGAGATGGGAGACCCACAGCTCACTTAGAGTTCCTCTATCAGACAAAATCCAGAGCTGGGTCTGCAGAAGTCAGTCTAATGCTACATCTGGAACTGAGTCTGCGTGAGGTGTGCAGATGAATCGGCCCACAGAGCCCGAGGGAAGCAGAGCATAAAACCCGGCAAGTTTAAGAAGAACAGAGATCATAACCACTTATATCTTAACACGCTTGATTATTTTTAGCAGACCAACTTCTATGATGTCCTTGAAAGGGAAGTCTTAATTATGCTATGTATAGAAAATCTCATGAAGGCAGATAAATTATTTTCAAAAATAAAAGACTAAGTATCCACAGTGTAGTCAAAAAGACCTTCAACATCTAGATAAACAACCTCATTTCCTGAATGTGTCTCGTGATTATGTCTCTTCATCTTAGACATGCTTCTAAGTAGATGCCCATAGGAAGCAATCTCATGACTTTGCAGAGAAATAATAATCTAGATGAGTATGAAACTTAATCAGCTGGGTTTTGAATAGTACTAGGAGGAATTTTTAGATATTGTCATTGAAAGAGAAAGCAAGCTGATCATTTGGAATCCTGGAGGAGATGCGAAGTACAAGGGGAAAGACCCCGTTCTCCAACCAGAACTTTGCATGCATGAAATCATCAAATAGGATTTGCTCATCTTTATAAAGAAAGTTTTATCTTTAGTTTACCTGTACGAGCACTTGCATGCATGTATGTGTGTACAGCATGTGCATGGAATACCTAAGGAGTACAGAAGATAGCGGTATCTGATCCTCTGGAACTGGAGTTACAGGTGGTTGTGAACCAGCCTGTAGGTGCTGATACCCAAACCTGAGTCCTTTGCAAGAACAGCATGTGCTAAGACATCTCTCTCAGCCAGTGGTTTAATCATAGTATAGAAAAGAACCCGAGGTACAGAAAGACTGACTTATTTCTGGTTAGGACTGCCATGAAAACCTAGGCCTGGCGGCACATGCTTGTCTGTAATCTCATTGCCTATGTGAGGTGTGGCTGGATCCCTTTGGATAGTCATAGTTTCCAGGGAGGTCACTGCTCTAGTTTGGTAGAGGAGAGACTTCTTTCATGGATATTTATTCTGGACTCCCAATCTTTGAAGCCTGTTTTATGTCAAAATTAATAGAATCTGACTGGGTGGACGACGGCGGTTGGTAAAGCATGGTGACCACTGGCTGGTGAATCCTTTCTGCTAGGACCCTACCCTAGAGAGCCATAGTTACATCCATATGCACACAATTTGCATAAGAATGTATTCATCCTGTGATTTTTCCTTTTCCTTGAAGAACGCCATTGGCCATACTTGTCAATTCTAAATAGGATTAGAATATTCTGTACATGAAAAATCTTTCAGACTACTGTTAAATCCTGGTTGCGTCTGTCGCTATGCAATGCCCTTGCCCCGACCCATAATTCATTGTCCTTGGTTAGCTTCATAGCGCCAGACTCATTCCATCAGCATTAATATTCAACTCCTAATTTTTAAAAAATTCTTTATTCCTTTCTGCTTTTCCTTTGTTTCCTTTTCTCCCCCAATCTGCATTACTGCTCTGGGTACTGAGGGGCACACTTGGGGGTGGAGCGTGGAGGGGAACCTGGGCGTGTCTCCTTGCAGTTCCACGTATCAGACTGTGCACTGATTCCCCGAAGCCTCCCACTCCCTCTTCTGATGTGAATGCCTCGGTGAAAAGTGAGGTATCCTGGCTTCTGAAAAATAATGAATGGTTGTAATACTCCAAATTTTCTGTCTGCATCTTTGTTTTCTAGATGTCAGGAGAAAGTCTTCCCTTTCTCTCGAGATAAGTTTAAATTGAACAGAAGCATCTCATGCCTGCTGTCAAGGGCTTTCCAAGGGATAGAGTAGAGCTTGCAGTCTTAAGACCTCTTCTTCCTGGGCTTTTTTCCTGCGTGTTACTGTCCCTATATTCATACCCCATACAACTTTGTCCACTCTGTGAATTAAACTGTCCAAGACAAAAATCAGCAGGAAAACCAAAACTGGACCAGTTCCATTTATTTAAAAGTAGTGATGAATGAGAAGATGCTGTTCATACTATATCACTCTGAAATTAATATATTGAAAATGTGATTCCCCCCAAGTCCTGTTAATATATTTGAGGTAATAATTAGGGTTAGATGTATTGTTGGTGAGGGTGGGGCCTCCATATTAGCATTGGTGGCTTTATAAGCAAAGGAAAAGGCTCAAACTAACACGCTTGCTCTGTCTTACTATGGTGCCCTCTGGGACATCATGATAGAGGAGACAGCCCTCTCCAGGCATGGGCAGATGCCACTGCTATGCTCTTGGACTTCCCAGGCTTCAGAACTGTTATCTAAATAGATCTCTATGCTTCCTAAGTTACCTGGCCTTGGTTATTTTATTGTAGCAACAGAAAATGCTTTTTAAGTTCTAAGGAGGAAGGAGAAGCAGCAGGAACATGGGTGTGTGGTGGGGAATGAACACCTTCAAAAGGAAAAGCCAGCCTCAGTGTACACAAAAATGGGAGAAGAAAACATCATCTCCAGGAAACCTCACCGGACCTCATCTTATTTCAAACCTCTCACTTTCCTCTCATTTCCTTACTTTGTGTTTCTCTTAAGGATGGGAACTTTATCTTGTTGCATCTTTCTCTTGCCTCTGGGCTGTTAGTAGAAACCCAAAGAGCTTTATAAATGTCCTTATCCCATTTAAATAAATATAATTCTCCATCAGAAGGGGTTGTGGTCCTTGTCTGAGAAATCAGCTTTAACACAATGAGTACTGGTTTTTGTATTGATCTCATGATCAGTTCACATACTGGCTACCTGCTATCTGGAGCACTATGGTATATACACAGAACAGCAGGAGTCATTTGCATGCTGAGTTCTTTGGACTCAAGACACTTCCACTGCACTGTGGTCTGTCTAACTCCACAGGAGGTGGCATGAACTGCTTGGGTAAGGATTGGGGTAGCTGGGAAGCAGTTGGATTCAGGGCCGTAGAACTAAAAGAAGGATTTTTCTATAGATAATCAAGAATGGAAAGAGACAAAGGTGGGTCTGAGATACAACCAGCTCTTGCAAAGTACCAAGGATCGGGCTGGAGAAATGAGACTAGCTGAAAACAAATCCAAAGAATGGAGTTTCTAAAAATAAAATGTGTGTGTGTGTGTGTGTGTGTGTGTGTGTGTGGTGTGCATGTGTATGTGTGTTTCTTGGGGAGGGTTAGAGACATTGTGAGTTTTTAAATATGTGTGTGTGGGATATGTGCATGTGTGTGCACACAAGCACATGCATGCACATATGTATGTATGTATGTATGTATGTATGTATGTAGTCTTGGGGAAGTTTAGAGACAATGTGACATTTGGGAGTTAGCAGAGATGATGTAGAATGGAAGAACCAGGGAACATACATCTTTCTGGAGACATATAAAACACTCACAGTGGCTGATTGCATGGAGGTTGAGGCAGGCTTAGGCTAGCAAAAAAATTATATCCAGCCATGTGTGTGACTCAGTCCTTCATTCACTAAGTTCCGGAGTGCTTACTTAATGGTAGCACAGTGGGGGATAAGAAAGAAAATGCCTCCCATTTACTAGCTCATTGTGCCTTCCATGGTTAATTCTATGGATGATGTTGAAAGTATTTACTAGAAAGATCTGAACAAATTGGGGAATAACAGAATGTATAAAGTTGTATTTTAGGAGACAGATGAAGGGGAAAGGTATTTGGGAGGAGGGTATTTTGGGAACTGCATACATTCATTACCAGCCACCAAATGAGACACATTTCCACTGTCACCAGGAGTCCCTTTATAAAGCCTATGCCATTGTCTCTCTGTCTCTGTGTCTGTCTCTGTCTCTCTCTTTCTCCCTATCTCTCTTAGAGGAAGCCTTGTCCTGTATGAGGTCTGTTGTGTGGTGTGCTCTCTGCAGCATTCCTTGGTCCTCTTATCACTGCAAAAAGCCTAACATCAGTGTTGTAGACTTGGATAGGATACCCTGGTGCCTGGGCAACCCACCAGGGTCTAAACTGCATTGGGATCCTATTCCTTATCTCCATCCACCCGAAACAGACCCATCTTCTGGCTCACAGATCCCTTGGCCCTCCATCTATCACTGGTAAGTAATCTCTCTGGGCATGTGCAAAGGCCCTGTGCCAGGAAGCAATATGGAATGTATTAAAAAAAATCACATTTCAAACACAGTAATTGAAGAAAAGTAATTAAAATTGAATGCAACCCGGAGCTGATTGGAATATGCAGCTAAGTGAATGATATAATCTCATCTGAGATATTTATGATGCTGACGTCTGAAACAGGAAAAGGCTGGGTTTCATATAACGTGAGTGTAGCAGACAATTTGAGTTTGAGACAGTCCAGGTGAGTCATTGCAACTTGGATTATTGAAGTGGCTGAAAATGGAGAGACGTTGTGGATCCAAGAGTCTTTGTGGAAGTAATTGTGCTAAGAGCTTGGGAGGGATTGGTATGCGTTGCCAGGGAGAAAGAAAGATGAAGCTTACTCCTTTTTTTTGAGAATCATGGACAAGCCCCAGGGTTCTGGTTTGGATAGTGGTCAATGTCTTTCACTAAGTTGAGAAAAGCTGGGGATATGGAGGGTGCTGGAGTGAGAAGCCAGTTTGGACATGGTAAGTCTGGGCTTTAACTAGAAAGTGTGATGCTTTGCCGTTGTATTTATAGCAAAACTCAGGCATCTGCTTGAACCCTCGGTGTTCATATACATGTACCTAACTGAAAAACAAAAGTAACTTTAAATGGGGAAATTATTAGATGATTCTTCAACATGAAGTAACCAGAAAGGGTCTAAAATGGGCTAGTTTCATGTCAGAGGCTATGACCACACCCACATGAATGCTAAGACCAGAAAGCAGAGATGGGCCGGGCAAAGCAGCAAGTGTGCAGAGATGCTAACTCTTGCTGCATGGTAAGTTAGGAGGTAGGGTGAAGAAGGGATATGGCCCTCACCTCTCGCCCGCTGTTCACACCCCTTACCTGGGCAAAGCAGGGGAGCTAGGCCTGGTGGCACAGCATGGACACAGGAGAGCTGGTGGGATGACCAACACCAACTTCCTGTCAGGCCCAGAGCCAGGGCTCTGAGTTGGCTCACCTAAACATCTACCCCACGTATGAACTGCTGGAGCACGTGATAGGGACAGTCCTGCAGCTCCAAAGTTGCAGGATCAGGATCTCCATGGCACAGGGCAACCACAGGATCTCTGAGAGGAGTCCCAGCGAGGAACCGGTATTGATGGTGTCACAGAAGCCAGAGGCCTCGAACCAGGCCAGTGACTCATTGCAATGACCATTTGCAAGCAAAGCCGTTTGGGGGAAAGGGCATACTGTGTGATCTGTCCCACACTGCAGCTTTCATGGCGAGCTCCTTTTCTTTCTCTTCTTTTCTTTCCTCTTGTTTTCTTTTGGGTGGTAGGCTGCCAGGGTGGAGGGTGTCTATGAAGGAATGGGAAGATGAGTGGAATTGGGGTACATGATGCAACATTCACAAAGAATCAATATAATGTTTTATTAAGAAAAGAAAGAAAATGAATACATAAAATAAAGGCCCTTCCTACTTCAAATGAAAGGAAGAAAGAAGAGAGAGAGAGAGAGAGAGAGAGAGAGAGAGAGAGAGAGAGAGAGAGAAGGGACCTCACTGGGAAGCTGGGAAGGCAGGCTGAGAAGCAGTAGGGCTCAGGTTAGATTGTCGTGATTGTGCCCTGTTGACAGGAGAGAGCGTTGAATCCCCTCTCAGGGCAATTGTGATTTATGAATCTAATGAGGCACTGGAGTGTGGACACGGACTGTCTGATCACCCTCAGATCGTGGAGATAGAGGCGGTCGGCAGAGGCCAAGGCTGCTTCAGGACTGGCGATAGGAAGGTGGACTTCTCAGCCAGCCCCATTCTCTTGACCTCTGCACCAAGCTGCCTTCTTCATATTCTCCCTACCTCATTGTCTGTCTCTTGCTTCATTCGTAGATAAAGAAAATCTAAGGTTTCCAGAACATACAAGCTGAGGGTTTCGGCACCAGACGTACAAACTGACATCATAACAGCTCCCAGGTATAGTTGAGGGGAAGCTTTTCATTCATACCTAGATAGGTGGGAGTAAAGAGCCAGAGGAATCTGGAACTGTCCAGAGCAGAACGCAATAGACTGAACACAGACATGCGAAGAGGAGAATGGGCTGGGGAAGGAGAAAGACAAAGCAAGGAGACCGGGGGTGGGGGGGTGGGGTGGGGGGTGGGGGGTGGCTAAAGAGGAGAGACCCAAGGGCGTGGCTATATGGGAATGAGAAGCTGGGGGAGGGGAGCCCATGAGTTAGTGAGGCCTAGGGTTGTGGGGGTGGGGTATGGTGGGTGGTTAGAAGTGGGGCACTGGGATGGGTGGTAGGAGGTAAGGAGGTGAGGCGGCTGGTGGGAGGAGCTTGGTACTTGGACTAAGTGAGCCTGGAGGCCAGCATGCCCTTTGGCATGCTAATAGGCACTACAGATAGCCATTTGTCCCTTCTGCCTGTGATAAGAAAAAAAAAGTGGCTCCTTTGGTAGAAGGGACCAGGTTCCTGGGGAACACTGGCTTCTGTTTAACTGCCAGCGGTTAGGGAAATGAGCTTTCTTTTGGACCTGACAAAGAAGCCATTGGCTGCTGCTGTAACATTGGGACTTTCCAAAGATCTGACTTCCTGGGTTGAACAATTCTAGCCAAAATAGGACGAGAGATGGTGACACATCACCGGAGGGGGAGGGGGCAGGGTCTCATGTTCCCCTGCTTTCCTCTCTATAGTCTGTGTTATTAACAGGACACAGTGTCAGCTGTTTGAAATCACTTCAGCATTTAAAAATGCTGTTCCTGATACCACGATGGACAGGTCTCCACTGCTTGTAACTGCAGATCCAGGGAAATTTGATGCTGCTGGCTTTTTTGGGGGGACCCGAGACTATGTGTATTGCCATACAAGGACACATATACACTCAAAAATAAAATAGAGATTCAAAACAGCAAACAAGAGTTTAGAAAGAGGACGTAGGGTGGTGGGCAGTGCAATGATGCTTGCTGTCAAGACTGATGACCCATGTTCAGTCCCCCAAATCCACCTGGCAGAAGCAGAGAATCAATATCTATAAATTGTTCTCCGACCTCCACATTCATGTTGTGACACAGGCATAACCCCTGCCCCTACCCCCACTAAATAAAATAAAGTAAAATAAAATAAAATAAAATGTGTAAATTAAAAATATATATATAATGTTTTGAGGAAAAGAAATTCAGATTTTTATCTTCCTATTTACCATCACATTTTTCACACCCTGGGGACTAAACATCACTATGTAACAAAGGCTGGCCTTGAACTTGGGACCCTTCTCCATCAGCTCCCCAATACTGGGATGACTGCATGTTCCCTCATACCAGGCCATCTGGTATTTGCTTCTGAACAGAGGTGAGCATCGCAGCAGTTTGAGCGGCACAGCTTTTCCTTACAGAGGCTGAAAACGACTCTTACTCTGCTGTGGGTTGAGTGTGACAGTGAAAATCCCTAACAGGTTTTGTCTTAGTCTGTTCTTGATGTCGTAACACATCCCTTAGGCTGGTGTAGTGGCTATTCCTGGTTGTCAACTTGACTATATGTGGAATGAACTACAATCTAGAATTGGAAGGCTCACCTATGATCCTAATTTGGAGGCTCAGAGACATAAGTTTCTGACCTGGACTTAGCATGGAGATCTTGAAGCATGGATTCCAGTCAAGGTCATCTGGGATTAAAGGTGTGGAGACATACACCTTTAATCCCAGACTTCAAGTTCATCTGGGATTAAAGGTGTACACCTTTAATCTGGGCTACACCTTCTACTGGAGACATATATAAGGACATTGAAAGAAGGAAGACTGATTCTTCCTTGCCGGCTTGCTTCGTGGGACTGAGCAACTGCAAGATCCTTGGACTTCCATCCACAGCTGCTGCTGACTACTGTTGGGGAGTTGGACTACAGACTGTAAGTCATCGACAAATTCCCTAACTACATAGAGACTGCCCATACGATCTGTGACTCTAGAGAACCCAGACTAATACAGAAGTGGTACCAGGAGTGGTTCTAGAGGAGCAGAAGTATAAGGATGAATGTTTCAAAATTTTGGAGTTGGTTGGTTGACCCACCAGCACTCTCAATTACTGAAACCTCTCCAAATTCTCTCCCTCCTGGGAGCTCGGGGGATATTGAAAACCCATGGATGAAACTATATTCCAAGCTTAAAGAAGCTAAAGCCTTTGATTATCTTGATGAATTAGGTGATTCGGTGGTATACAATACGTTCTACAAGTTGGGAAAAAAACCGGAAAATGATTTTGCTGGCTTGTTACTCTTAGCATCTCGGGAGAAAGCAATGAAGGAAAGGAAGGAGTTGTGTGATAAAATCGAACAGCTCCAGACTCAAGTAAACAATCTAAAAGTTTCCAAGTGTGCCCTTGAAGAGAATCTTCTTTCCAGCAGCCATAGAGCTCAAGTAGCAGAAAATCAAACTGAAGCACTCATTATAAGGTTGGCTGAAATACAGCGAAAATTCAAGTCTCAACCTCAGAGGGTGTCAGCAGTTAAAGTAAGGGCATTAATTGGCAAAGAATGGGATCCTATAACTTGGGATGGGGATGTGTGGGAAGACCCTGTTGAATCTTCAGATTTTCAAGGATTTGCTCCACCTGAAGTAGTAGTACCCTCAGCCCCACCCCTTGAATTAATGCCTTCTCCACTTGAGGAAAGTAATCCCTCAGAGCCTGATAGACCAGCAGTGACTTTTACTAACAATATTGATGTTTCTCCGGGCCCACCAATAGTTTCTTCTAGACCTATAACCAGACTCAAGGCAAAACAGGCCCCTAAAGGGGAGGTAGAAAGTGTAGTCCATGAGGAAATACACTATACTACTAAGGAGCTTAATGAGTTTGCTAACTCATTCAAGCAGAAGTCTGGGGAATATGCATGGGAATGGATTTTAAGGGTGTGGGATAATGGTGGAAGGAACATAAAATTAGAGCAGGCTGAGTTTATCGGCATGGGTCCTCTGAGCGGAGATTCTAGGTTTAATATAGAAGCTCGCACAGTTAAAAAAGGTGTCAAAAGTTTGTTTGATTGGTTGGCTGAAGTATTTATTAAAAGATGGCCTACTGAAAAGGAGTTGGAGATGCCTGATATCCCTTGGCTTAGTGTTGATGAAGGGATTTTAAGGCTTAGGGAAATTGCAATGTTAGAGTGGATACGTTGTATAAAACCTAATCCCCCACAATGGGAAGGTCCAGAAGACATGCCTTTCACCAGTCCTATAAGACGCAAACTGGTGAGAGGGGCACCGGCACATTTAAAGAGTTTTGTTCTTGCCCTTTTCCTTGTGCCAGACCTTAGGGTTGGAGATGCTGCTGCTCAATTAGATGAATTAAATTCAATGGGTTTAATCGGGCCCCGAGTTAACAAGGGCCAGGTGGCAGCATTAAATCGCCAGAGACAAGGTGATCGTAGTTTTTTATAATGGACAGCGTAGACAAAACAATGTTTATAATGACGTACCCGGTAATGGGCAGAGAGGTGGAATTTATAATGGTATGACTCGTTTGGACCTTTGGTGCTGGCTAATCAATCATGGTGTTTCCAGGGATGAAATGCATAGGAAACCTACTGCATATCTGTTTGAGCTGTATAAGCAGAAAAATCCTCAAACAAATGATAAAAAGGCTGCAGTGAATCATGGCAAAAGGCAATCTCGGCCAGTGAATCAATTTCCAGACTTGAGCCAGTTTGCAGATCCAGAGCCCCTTGAATGAAGGGGTGGCCAGGTTCCCCTGAGGAAGGATTTTGATAAGACACCTAAAAGTTTTGCTGTTACTCTTTCTCCGATTCTTCCCCAGAGGGACCTAAGGCCTTTTACAAGGGTAACTGTACACTGGGGGAAAGGAAATAATCAGACTTTCAAGGGCCTATTGGATACTGGTTCTGAATTGACACTGATCCCAGGAGATCCCAAGAAACATTGTGGCCCTCCAGTTAGAGTAGGGGCTTATGGAGGACAGGTGATTAATGGAGTTTTGACGGATGTCCGACTCACAGTAGGTCCAGTGGGTCCCCGAACACATCCTGTTGTCATTTCCCCAGTTCCAGAATGTATAATTGGGATAGATATACTCAGGAATTGGCAGAATTCTCACATTGGTTCCCTGACCTGTAGAGTGAGGGCTATTATGGTTGGAAAGGCAAAATGGAAGCCTTTAGAGTTGCCTCTGCCAAAGAAAATAGTGAATCAAAAACAATATCGTATTCCTGGAGGAATTGCAGAAATTACTGCCACGATCAAGGACTTGAAAGATGCAGGGGTGGTGGTTCCCACCACATCTCCCTTTAACTCTCCCATCTGGCCAGTGCAGAAGACAGATGGATCATGGAGGATGACAGTTGACTATAGAAAATTAAATCAGGTAGTAACTCCAATTGCAGCTGCTGTACCAGATGTAGTTTCGTTACTTGAACAAATTAACACATCTCCTGGAACCTGGTATGCAGCTATTGACCTGGCAAATGCCTTCTTCTCAGCACCGGTCCATAAGGACCACCAGAAGCAATTTGCTTTCAGTTGGCAAGGCCAGCAGTATACCTTTACAGTTTTGCCTCAAGGATATATTAACTCTCCTGCCCTGTGTCATAACTTAGTTAGAAGGGATCTTGATCGTTTGTCTCTTCCACAAAATATCACATTGGTGCACTATATAGATGACATTATGCTGATTGGAACAAGTGAGCAGGAAGTAGCAACCACTTTGAATTCATTGGTAACACATATGCGTATCAGAGGATGGGAAATAAATCCAACCAAAATTCAAGGACCATCTACCTCAGTGAAATTCTTAGGAGTACAATGGTGTGGGGCATGCAGAGATATTCCTTCTAAGGTGAAAGATAAGTTATTGCACCTGGCCCCTCCCACCACCAAGAAAGAAGCACAACGTTTAGTGGGTCTATTTGGATTTTGGAGACAGCACATTCCTCATTTGGGTGTGTTACTCAGGCCTATTTACCAAGTGACAAGGAAAGCTGCTAGCTTTGTGTGGGGCCCAGAACAGGAGAAGGCTCTTCAACAGGTCCAGGCTGCTGTGCAGGCTGCATTACCACTTGGACCATATGATCCAGCAGACCCAATGGTACTTGAGGTGTCGGTGGCAGATAGAGATGCTGTTTGGAGCCTCTGGCAGGCCCCTGTAGGTGAATCACAGAAGAGACCTTTGGGATTTTGGAGCAAAGCTTTACCGTCATCCGCAGACAACTACTCTCCCTTTGAAAAACAACTCTTGGCCTGCTATTGGGCCTTAGTGGAAACTGAACGTTTGACAATAGGACACCAAGTTACTATGCGACCTGAACTCCCCATCATGAGTTGGGTGTTATCAGACCCTCCAAATCATAAAGTAGGGCGTGCACAACAGCAGTCTATTGTCAAATGGAAGTGGTATATACGTGATCGGGCCAGAGCAGGTCCTGAAGGCACAAGCAAGTTACATGAAGAAGTTGCTCAGATGCCTATGGTTTCTACTCCTGTTACAATGCCATCTGCTGCCAAGCATCCACCTATAGCCTCATGGGGTGTTCCCTATGACCAGCTGACTGAAGAAGAGAAGACTAGGGCCTGGTTTACTGATGGCTCTGCACGTTATGCAGGCGCCACCCAGAAGTGGACAGCTGCAGCATTACAACCCCTTTCTGGGACAACCCTGAAAGATACAGGTGAAGGAAAATCTTCACAGTGGGCAGAACTTCGGGCAGTGCACATGGTATTACAGTTTGTTTGGAAGAAGAAATGGCCAGATGTACGATTGTTCACTGACTCATGGGCTGTAGCCAATGGATTGGCTGGATGGTCAGGGACGTGGAAAGATCACGATTGGAAAATTGGTGAGAAAGACATTTGGGGAAGAAGTATGTGGATAGATCTTTCCAAGTGGGCAAAGGATGTGAAGATATTTGTGTCCCATGTAAATGCTCACCAAAAGGTGACTTCAGCTGAGGAGGAGTTCAACAATCAAGTGGATAAGATGACGCGTTCTGTGGACAGTCAGCCTCTTTCCCCAGCCACCCCAGTTATTGCCCAGTGGGCACATGAGCAAAGTGGCCATGGTGGCCGAGACGGAGGTTATGCTTGGGCTCAGCAACATGGACTTCCACTCACCAAGGCTGACCTGGCTACAGCTGCTGCTGAATGCCAGATCTGCCAACAGCAGAAACCAACACTGAGCCCCAGATACGGCACCATTCCTCGAGGTGACCAGCCTGCAACCTGGTGGCAGGTTGATTACATTGGACCACTTCCCCCATGGAAAGGACAACGTTTTGTTCTTACTGGAGTAGATACTTATTCCGGTTATGGATTTGCCTTTCCTGCGCGTAATGCTTCTGCCAAAACCACCATCCGTGGACTCACAGAATGCCTCATCTATCGTCATGGTATTCCACACAGTATTGCTTCTGACCAAGGAACTCATTTCACAGCCAGAGAAGTGCGGCAGTGGGCCCATGATTGTGGAATTTACTGGTCTTACCATGTTCCCCATCATCCTGAAGCAGCTGGTCTGATAGAAAGATAGAATGGCCTTTTGAAGACACAGTTACAGCGCCAATTAGGTGGCAACAGCATGGAGGGCTGGGGCAGAGTTCTTCAGAAGGCAGTATATGCTTTGAATCAGCGTTCAATATATGGTACAGTTTCTCCCATAGCCAGGATTCATGGGTCCAGGAATCAAGGGGTGGAAAAGGGAATAGTTCCACTCACTATCACTCCTAGTGATCCGCTAGGAAAATTTTTGCTTCCTGTCCCCACAACTTTAGGTTCTGCTGGCCTAGAAGTTTTGGTTCCAGAGGGGGGAGTGCTCCTACCTGGAGCCACAACAAACATTCCATTGAACTGGAAGCTCAGATTTCCCCCTGGCCATTTTGGGCTTCTAATGCCCTTAAACCATCAGGCTAAGAAAGGAATAACTGTGTTAGGAGGGGTGATAGATCCAGATTACAGTGGGGAAATTGGATTGCCTCTCCACAATGGAGGTAAGCAGGATTATGTCTGGAGAGCAGGAGATCCCCTAGGGCGTCTCTTAGTACTACCCTGTCCTGTGATTAAAGTTAATGGGAAACTACAACAGCATAATCCAAGCAGGATGAGGAAGGATGACCCATCAGGAATGAAGGTATGGGTCAATCCTCCAGGAAAAGAGCCAAGACCTGCTGAGGTGCTTGCTGAAGGTGAAGGAAATACAGAATGGGTAGCAGAGGATGGTAGTTATAAATACCAGCTAAGGCCACGTAACCAGTTGCAGAAACGAGGATTATAAGTAATATGAATGCTTCTATCTTATTTTGTTAAGGATACATTTGTCTTCCAATTCCTTTAACATCAATTGGTATTGAGACACTAAAAGAATGTTCCCAAGGGACATTGCCCCATTGTAAATTTACAAATGCGTTTGCGATTGTACGAGGAATAGTTATATCATGTTAGGCGTATTCACGACCTTGTTATTGTTTCATGTGGACATGAGATATTATCTGTGTCAAGTTGACAAGGGGTGGATTGTAGTGGCTATTCCTGGTTGTCAACTTGACTATATGTGGAATGAACTACAATCTAGAATTGGAAGGCTCACCTATGATCCTAATTTGGAGGCTCAGAGACATAAGTTTCTGACCTGGACTTAGCATGGAGATCTTGAAGCATGGATTCCAGTCAAGGTCATCTGGGATTAAAGGTGTGGAGACATACACCTTTAATCCCAGACTTCAAGTTCATCTGGGATTAAAGGTGTACACCTTTAATCTGGGCTACACCTTCTACTGGAGACATATATAAGGACATTGAAAGAAGGAAGACTGATTCTTCCTTGCCGGCTTGCTTCGTGGGACTGAGCAACTGCAAGATCCTTGGACTTCCATCCACAGCTGCTGCTGACTACTGTTGGGGAGTTGGACTACAGACTGTAAGTCATCGACAAATTCCCTAACTACATAGAGACTGCCCATACGATCTGTGACTCTAGAGAACCCAGACTAATACAGCTGGGTAATTCCAAATTGAAAAAAGAAATGTATTTCTCTAAGGTCTGGAGTGTGGGAAGTCCGACACGCAGACACTGGCAGCCTTTGGGTCTGGCAACAGCTCTTCTCTACTTGTAAACGGCGGCCTTGTGGCTACATTCTGATTTGGAAGATAAGGGCACAAAAAGAGGATGAAGAGGCTTCCTCAGGCTCCTTAATGAGGGTACCAATCGTACACAGGATGCTGCAGCCCACATGGGCTAATGGCCTACAGGGCTCCACTTCTGCTGCCTCGAAGATGAAATAATTGTTGAAAGGACATGGATTATGACGGAATGTAAAAAAAACAAAACAACAACAACAAAAAAAACAAAAAACAGGACATTGTAGGTCAGAGTCTGGGTCAAATCTCAAATAGTGTGAGTGTCCTATCTACCAGTCCAGTGGCACTTTCAGGAAGAACAAAGAAATCAAGTATTAAACTCTCTAAGGCAAGAGGCAGCAGGTTGCTTGGGATGTTTCCCTCTGGGTCAAAGAAATATACCTTGTAATGCCAGTTGAGGTTGAGCTGTGACTTTGTCAAGTCTATTTCTGGGCCTTCCTTTACATACCTATGTAAGCAAGGTGCCAAAAACACACAAAAGAGGGAGGGGCAAGTGAAAAGCAGTGGGCGGGAGGTAGAGGCAAGTGGGCTATGAATTAAGGCTAGCCTCAACTACATAGTAAGGTGAACTTAAAGCTAGCCTCAACTACATACTAAGGTAAAGGCTGAGTAGGCTTACATGAGACCTTGTATTTAAAACAAACGGACAAACAAATTAAACAAACAACAAAATTCCAAAAAGAAAAACAAAAGGAGAAACCACTGGACGGAGCCTTCCTGTGCACCAGTGTTAGAGAAGTGAGCACACAGAGCCCTTTCCATGATGCCTATTCATCTTTCTGTCCTCGCCTGGGAGTCCGGGCATGCACATAGGAGCTCTCAGTAGAGTCTGTTAAGAAACCCTCTCCGGTTGGGAGCCAGCATTAGGGAGACTGATACGTAAACGCACAGATTGTATATGGTGGATCAATGAGAGATGCTATTGGTCCCTGGGTGTTTTAAATGGTGTGAATTTAATGCAACGCACAGCTCTGAGGGGCTCCATGAGCTGAGGAGCCAACTTTGTGGTCAGTGTGGTAACAGAAATTATGAGCAGCTGGAAAGCTCCAGGGCTGAAGGCATTAAAAAAATAGAGGCGGCGTTCCTCTGTCACAGGGCACATACCCTCATCCAAACTGGAATTCTACAGTCCGGGAGCCAGAAATGAATCTTGGCCTCTGCTGGGGACTCCGAGAGTCTCAGGCAGGGCAGGGTAAGGCCCTCACCTATCTGCTTGGTTTTCTCTCTTGACAGTGTCTCTAGGACATGTCCGTATAGAATATTGGTGCCGAGGGATTTGGAGAATTACAGCCTCCAGGGATCTGCCTGGTGAATCAGTAAGGATCAGGGGACCAAGGGGAAATGGAGGGGCCAGCTATTAGGGCCATGACTGGCCCCAAAATACACAACATTGTGACTGATCTGGGCTAGTCCACATAACTAATTTGAATATCATCAGATTGTCACCACCTTCCACTTCCTTCATCTTGGCCCATGTCTCTTTGTGGCTGTCTTTTCCTTCTACCTCTGCTCACGTCAAGATTTCTTGGTTAACAAAGAAGAGAATCCTAGTGTTCTGGGCCATGGGCTTGCCTTTCAGCTTCAGAAGAGGGCTTCTTGTCATGTTTCTAGAGAAATACTGGCAGGGCAACCCTCTTGAGAGTCCATGCTCACTCTATGGCAAGGAGCACATTAACCTGGTGGTGCTGCTTCTGGTAAGGGCCCAAGAACAGGTCAGGAAGGAAGAAATAATACATGTGAGGAGTATTCCTCCTCTCAGAGTCGACTGGGTGTAGGTCTGTTTGCTGCAGGACAAACCCTGGTCTTAGGGGAGGTCAGCTTGGCCTGGAAGGCAAGAGTGATTGATGAGAAGGAGCCGGTGCTGGCCCTCCTGGTGAGGGATCTCAGGCAGCAGGGAAAGCCATGACCTATGCTTATACCTATGAATTTGGGGTGGTGAATTGTAGACGTCAATTTGACTGGATTAAGGGAAGCCAGTACAAGTTAAGAATTATTTCCAAATGTTTCAGGAAAGGTGATTCTAGGACAGACCTTCATTTGAACCAGTGAACTAAGAAAGTCTGCCCTCATGAATGTGGGTGGGTACCATCCAATCGTTTGCAGGCTGGGAGAACATGCCTTCCCTCCCTCTCTCCTAGAGCTGGCACAAGCCTCCTTTCCTTCTTTCCTGCCCTTGGGCATCCAGGCTTTAGGGTGTCTGGGCCTCAGATTCTAGGACTCATTTCGGCGGCCTACCAGGCCTTCAGACCTTGGTCTTGGGTCATAAGTTAGACCATTGGCTTCTCTGGTTCTGGGCTTAGAACTGAGGCAGGCTACTAATTTCGGAGATTTGCCAGTTTACTGGTAGCATATTATGGAATGTCTCAACTTCCACGGTTGACTTAGTAAATCTCTTGATTGCTTATATCTATCCTGTCAGTACTGACTCCGTGAAGAACATTAGTTCAGTACCCTGCTCTCTCTGGCTTCTTGGGTTATAAATCAGGTCTCTCTCTACAGATCTAAAAAATCTAGATTGAGTACAATTTCTACACCAGATAAGAGGATATCTTTTTTTTTTTTTTTTTTTTTTTGGTTTTTTCGAGACAGGGTTTCTCTGTGTAGCTCTGGCTGTCCTGGAACTCACTCGGTAGACCAGGCTGGCCTCGAACTCAGAAATCCGCCTGCCTCCACCTCCCAAGTGCTGGGATTAAAGGCGTGCGCCACCACCGCCCGGCTTGAGGATATCTTAATATGGCTTACTGGATGTGGCTAAAATGGAGAAAGGGTAGAACCCATGATGTATCGAGCCATGCAGTGACCAAAGTTTTTTTTTTTTCTGCAAAAACAGCAGGCCTGAGAGCCAGAGAAGGCCGAGGGGAGAGAAGTAAAGGCAACTAAGTGATAAGGTTATGTAAAGAAAACTAGAAGGGAAAAACATTGCCTAATCCAAAAAGAACACACTTGCGTCTTGACTCCACATAATCCGCTCCCTGATCCCTAAGGAGAATTCCCTACCTTCTTATGCTATGTGATCGCAGGCAAGGCAAATCCCAAAGCCCTGGTCAGAACAACTCAGAAAATCCTCTGTGTGGATTTGCTGCTTTCCTTAACCGAAGGGCCAGTTCAGTGTCCCCAGGGCTTGGTGCAGCTGAGTTGCTGACAGGCTATTCAAGGAAATGCAGGCAGGTTCTCCTTCTGTTACAAATGGGCTCTATTTCCCAACCCCAAGGCTTCAGAGTAGCTGCATGAGGGTAACAGCAGTTCAGGTTAAGCATCAGGGCGGCTTAAGTGGAGAAGCCCTTAAACTGGATGCTGCCCTGGAGAGGGAGAGAGAGAGAGAGCGCGCGAGCCAATGAAATGCCAGAGACCCACCCCTGTCTTGGCTAACCTCACAGCAAAGTGGTTCAGACAGTTCTTTCTGTAGAAGTGGCTGTGGGAGAGGAGGGGAAGGGCCAAAACCAGTCCTGTTCTCTAGGGCAGCAGCTGGATCAAGAATCACATTCTACTCAACAGGATCAGAAAAACAATATGGCAAACCAATCACATTTAGCGCTGGGATTTCCCCAGGAAAGATGAACCTGTTGGATGGAGACTCTAACCCGGATATCATGTGTCATATTCGTATTTTCCCTGCTCCTCCCATGTCTTCACCTCATTTCCAGCAAGGAGATCCGAGGTGCTAGAGGGATGTGTAGGTGCTCAGAGCCTATCTCCTGATCCCCCCTCCCCCGCGCCCCCCACCTCCCCCTCCCGCCACATTACTTCCATTGTCCAGGAGCAATGTGAGAACAAGATCATTGGAACTGAAAAAAATTTTCAGTTACCACTGGAAAGTGGTAGTCAGATATTGTAGCATCTCGGCACCTTCCTTAGTCCATGTGCGTTTGCTTAGCTTATTAATGTAAGTGTCAGCTTCCAAGACACCATGCTACTTGGATGTCTTAAGTAGCATCTTAGATGTGGCAGCTATGAAGAGCTAGTGCAGGAGCCTGATGGGACCTTAGAAACCACTCTCTCCAATCTGGGGTACCTTTCAGAGTACCGTAGCTTTACAAGATGGATCTCGAGCCACTGCGAACTCGGCCCAGCCCACTCCCTCTCTAGTGAGAGGCCAAGCAAGGATCTTGTCTCAGCTTGACATCATCTTCTCCCATGGATGTGAGCGAGTGGGCTTGATACTCTAAGGACCTAGATGTTTGTCATCTTGACCTGAGTTTGCCTTGGTATGACTTAGCCACACATACTTTGGAAAAAAGCGAGGAAGCCAACAATGAGAACTGGGGGTGGGGTGGGGGGGAAACCTTGTCTAGTGGGATCTGTTGCTGGCTCCAATGCCAATGACTCCTAGAGTTCTTCTTCCCTCATGCTTCTGCCTTTTATTTCCAGCAGAATGGGGAAGAAATCAATAAAAATTGGCCATATTGATATCACAAACAAATCACATTTTGAGGGGTAATTCTTCATCATATGATTGGAAAGCTAGTGATAGAGCAGAATTGACAGATAGGCAAGGAAAGGGATTTTACATGTGATTATGAGATGGGCTCCAAACAGTTACATTGTACACTTCCTGCCCTTATCTGATCTAGGCTAGGGTTGGGGAGAAAGAAAATATGAGAGAGAGAGAGAGAGAGAGAGAGAGAGAGAGAGAGAGAGAGAGAGAGAGAGAGAAGAGACTGAGATTATAATGCTTTAAATGACAACTTTTAAAAGGGAGAATCTAATTTTCTGGAAGCCTTATTAGACTTTAAAGGAAAAATTTATGTTTGCATGAATTGTGCAGAAAGGAATTTTAATAACAGAGAGGCAGTGTGAGACAATGTCGATCGAGGTCATAACTCAGGGACGGAAGGCTTTCCAGGAGGGATTAGCATAGGCTGCAAACTCTGCTCGGCACAAGAAAGCTCGTCTCTGCCCCGGAGCTCTCTGGTGAATAGACGTACAGGCATTTCCTCACACAGCTAATAAATAAGCCGCGTCTAGCATCCCATTGGTAGATGCAGAGCTGGGACTTGCTATGGAACCCCGCTGTGCTGGGATTCCAGCGCAGTTGTGTGGACCGAGATGCCAGCTTTTTCCTCAGCACTGAGAACATTTTGAGCCGGACCATTCATTGCTGGTGTAGGGGAAGAGGGGTCTTCCAGGGCACTGTTGAGTAGGATCTCCAGACTCTCTCTACCTGTTAACATAACAATAGCACCCCGCTGTCAGTTTTGTGACAACAAAGCAGACTTGCCCAAAGTACCCTTGGGGACAATCCTTTCTGCCTTGTGTGTTGAGATCCCTTCATATAGAGGGATGATATCTTTCCTCTCCAACACTGTCTAATGATGTAGTGGGCGAGCCTGTTGGCCTTATGAGGAGGTTCACAAAGAGCCAACGTCATCCCTTACAATGCTTAACAGGAACAGGCTACTGAGAGTGCCAAGGCACTGTCCACATTCCTGCCCTGAGTCTGTGATTGCAGTGTAGGCAGGGATGGGGACACTTGTAGCAATGGTTGGCCCCAGTCCCATTTGAGGAACACCTGGGTTTCCCATGAACAGCCCTGAGCAAGTACTGAGTGGGTCAGAGCCCACTGAGGCTGAGAAAATAGGGATTTGGGATTCGAAGCATTGAAGCAACTCTTCAGGAGCCTGCAGTGGCAGAGCAGAGATGAAGGATGGCACCCCCTTCCCCGGAAGAACCCCTCCTCTTTTCGAAAAGAAGAAATCTGTGTGGTGAGCTAAAGCCATGGGAAGAAAGGCTGTGGACAAAGTATTCTCCAAGTACGAGACATTTTCCCTAAGAGCTCTAAACGGAAACACAGAACATCAAAAACTAACACATCCTCTATAGGCATAGCGGATGCTCTACATTAAGAAAAAAAAAAAGCCTCTGTGGTCATTTACATCTGAATGCTGTTGTATGAGGTAACCCTGCAGTTGCCACGGAGACATGTTTTTTAGCAGTGCCTGCATCATGAAACTACACGGAATTGCTCCTCATCTGCAGCTGGACGCCCAGATATTGAGGGAAGCGAGTCATGCCCAGACCAGGGAACACCCCTAAGGAGAACCCAGCTGTTGCACTAAAGAGGCTCCCAAGCATCTTGTACCACCAGTCTTAGAGGTCTGTGTGTGCCCAGGGATAACATGGTGGGGACGTCATCATTTCTGAGTGAGCGTGTAGCGAAGAAGAGACGGAGACAGGGCAGAATATAGAATATTCATGGAAACAGGCTTTAGATTCTTCCCCTTTGCTACTCAGACCTAAAGAGGCGGGTGTCTGCTTTAAGCACGTTCTTTGAAGTGGAATCTGGTCCCCAAGCTCTGCCATGCATTCTGGGATCACAAAAGCAGAGACATTTCTGTGGCCGCAAATAGATTAGAAAATATTTTTTGTGGGTAATATTTGGCTGCACTCACAATCTGAATTCTTGTGCAGTAAGTTTTGAAAAGAGCCAGGCTATGGTACAAAACCCATTAATAACATGCGAACCATCATAAGATATGGAATGGATGTTTCTCTTTGGAGTCACGTGTCAGGTGACCCCAGACATGTGCCTACCCAGGGCAAGGTGGAGCTGGGCTTCTGCTCCTTGCCTAAGGACAAGCTTGTGTCCAGAAAAGGCCAGGGGCAGATGCTGACAAGCGATGCCTCATGATTGATATGTCTGTTTCCAATAAGTTGAGTTTATAGTTTGTTGGTGGGTTGAGTGAGAAGTTATAAAAGCTGATGTCATAAAAGAGAAACTCGAGTGCTTGACACATCACATTATATCTGTGTCACCCTGTGCTCTGGCAACTGGACTGGCTTTCCTTTATAGGAGAGGAGGTAACATAAAAGGGTAATGGGACTTTAATTATAATAGGGATTCTTTCACTGGCTGGAGCTCCAGAGGGATGGTGCAACTATGTGACTTCTGGCTTCCTACCCTACAGAGGGTGCACATGTGGCAAATGGTTCCTAAAGAAATAGTACAAGGCTTGGGCTGCTTTAATAACCATTGTAGAAACTGATAAAAATCCCTGGAAGAAACGAAAGCTGAAGACAAAGAAATAGACTTCAAAACTAGCATTCCTTTTGCTTGTGAGACTTTTTTTTTAAGTCATAGGATTTGTTTGAAAAATGATTGTGTCAGCCTTTTCTTTATGATGTCTGATTGCTAGGTCAAGGAGAAGAAGAGCTGCCGGTGCTTGAACTGCCAGTCTGTTTTGCTGCCTGAAAAAAAAATATGCTCATAACCTTGGTCATGACTTTTCTTTCCAAGTGAATGTTTTTGTCGTGGATGCATGGGGATCTCCCATCAGCCACCGCCCCAACAGAGTCACCCCAAAGCCAGAGAAGGATGGTTTTACTTCAGAACCTTAAGTGAAAAGCAAAGTCTTTTAGCTGCCAAGAAGTGGAAAGGTGAGCAGATCTGATGCTGCTCCAAGGACCTGTGTCTTTTCTGTTTCTTCTTTTATCTGTTTCTCTTCTCCCTCCCTCTCTATTGAGAGGTGTCTTTGCCCTTGGCCCACACATGACCAATGGATGGATTACCGTGGCTGAGCCTCAGAGCGCTGGTCACCTTCACCTCTGTTACCAAGCCTCCTGGGGCTCTAGCACAGATGTTCTCAATGTGTGGGTCCCAACCTCTTTGGCAAACCTCTATCTCCAAATATATTTACATTACAGTTCTTAACAATAGCAAAATTACAGCTATGAAGTAGCACCGGAAATAATTTTATGGTTGGGGCTCACCACAACATGAGGAACTGTATTAAAGGGTTGCAACATTAAAGGTTGAGAACCACTGTTCTGGTGACTTCTTACTACACTCCTAGCTCATTTTCTCAGGAGTGGTCTCAGGTTGGGGCAGCTAATCACTCTGTTGAGGCAGTTAAATAAGAGGAGTGTGTTGTCACAGTAGAGTGAGGTCTCTCAGAATGGCTGTGCCCCTGCAAGCCCAGGTCAATCTCTTAGCAGCCCACTGCATATTGAAGGCAACATTCCACGCCTTCTACAACCCAGTGTTTTGAAGATGTTAAAGCCATGGTCTCTAGTTAGGTGCTATTAGAAGATGGTAGAACCTTTAGGAGATATGTCTTAGTGGGAGGTAGCTACATCCATGGAAGAAGGGAGTGCCCTTGAAGGAGACATTGGGACCTTAGACTCATCCTTCTCTCTCTGCTTCCAGCAGCCATAAGTGAGTAGTTTTGCTCCACCATGCACTTCATTCATGATAGTCTGCCACACTATAGGCCCCAAACAACAAAGCTAACAGACCTTGGGACCAAAACATGCTAAAAACATGACCCAAAGAAAGGTCATATTTAGGTTTCTCATATTAGGTTGATTGTCTTGTATTTTGGCACAGTATTAGCTAACACTTCTCTGGGTTTTCTGTAGCTAAAAAGACACTAAAGCTGGTTCCTTTGCGCTCTTGCTACTCTTCTTTTTGTGTGTTGGAAATGACAACCCCAAGTGTCTTCTAAGGCACTCAGTATTACCTCTAACCTACTGCAGGTTATGGCAATGTCTAGGGTCCTCTTTGTTCTTCTCCTTCTCTGAAGAATATTTTGTTCCTTATCCTCCACTTATGAACCCAATTAACAATCAAATGTTCAACTAACCCCACATAGAGACAGATAGATGGTTGAGTTCCCAGGCTCTTCACCCTGTGGGGCAGAGAAGTTTAAAGGTGGTTAGGGAGTGTAAATTAATGCCTTTTGGAGTCCTTGGACCCAAGCTAAAGCTGTGGGTACCTCTTCTGTTTATTATTGGTCCAGTCATTCTGAGACAATCATCATGACTCCCCAGATCTCATTTCTTGACCTATAAGACAGAGAAAACAGTATTCATGTCTCAGAATACTCCATAAAGGGCATGGCCAATAAAGAACAGCTCAGGTCAGGTTCCTTGCTTCTCCCTATTACTGCATTAATTTTCATTTTTTTGTGATGGCTCTGAACATGGGGGCTTACATGAGGGCTCCAGAAATGCCAGATATCAGCTAAAAGCCCATAATAAATTCAGCTAAATTTAGGGTTGCTTGGAAATACCTCCAACCCCCCGGGAGCTTGGTTTTGCAATGGCTTTTGAGTTCCATATCCATATTTGGGGGGCCCTTTGTACAGCTGTAAATCATGATTACAGCACACCACCATACCTCTGCCCTGGCCATGTTATGAGCTGTGGACCAGCACTGGGCTGCACTGATCATCAAGGGATGTAGGAAAAGAATGACTCTGGAGAACACATCTAGGCTCGAGCTTGATTTCCCCTTCTAAATAGCTTTCCAGTCTGCCCCTTGTCATAGTTCCTTCCCTTGCCAAAGTTTTTATCATTTATTCTAGACAACTGCTTTGCCTCCACCTCCCTTTGCAACACATATGGAAAGCTGAATCCTACAGTTTCTGTGCTCCTTCCTGAGCGAGAAATAGTCTTAGGAATCAGAAGTAAGGACAGGCAGAATAAAATAAAGGCTAATGCAGGGAATACAAGTGAGATGATCTCGTTGAGGGTCTTTGGTGAGTGGGACTTACCCAGTATCTTCTGAAGCACATGTAGAAGCCTTCTCATTGCCACAAACTGTTCATGGTCCATTGGCTCCCACTGGCTAAGGGTTGCTCCTGGAGGCCTGACGCCCATCTCCTGCCCTGGAACACTCCCAGATTCTTCCTGTTTGGAGCCTGCAGAGGACCCCAGTATTGTGATTACAAGCCAAGTAGCATGCATTCAGGATTATAGCTGTGTTATATGAGGAGGGATGAGATCAACATGGAAGGGCCTGCATACTATGCCCACACTCAAAGATGATGCAAACTGTCGGGGGTGGGGGGGCTAGCACGGCACTCCCTCATTCAGCCTGCTACTGATGCTACCCCACCATCCCCAGAACACTGCTCTGCTCTATACAGAGCTACAGAAATTGTTTCTTGATGAGTCATACAGGTGACAGTGTCAGAATTCAGATCAATCCTTGGAGAAAGATCGCAATCCCAATGTGGTCCAGAAGGCCATGCTCAGTGCTGCCCCACTCATCGGCCTCGGCTTTCCTGTGTGCCTCATTTGCTAAAACTGCATCACCTTGCCTCTTCCTCATCCTAACAAAAGATGAGTCCCTGTTCTACTCCGGAAGCCCTGCTTCTGTTTGTCTTTGACAGCTCAGCTCAGCATCACTTCCACAGAAGAGCATTTAGCCTTGTTTCTCAAAGAAGTTAAGATCTCCAAAGCCACACACCGAGATGCTGAAATTTTTTGTCATCTAAATAATTGTATTGACATTTTATTCAAACAATACATTTGATCATATTCTATTTCCTTCCCCAAATCCTCCAAGATTCTCTCCATCTCCCCATTCACCTAGCTTCATATTGTTTCTCTGTCTCAAAATGGAAAAGCAGAAAGAAAAAAAAAACAAACAGAAAAACAAACCAAAAATCAAAACATAAACTAAACAGAAAGAAAATTATTAGACAAAAACAGTGCCCCCTCCCAACACACACACACACACACACACACACACACACACACACATACCAAAAACGTTGAGTTTGTTTGTATTGGCCAACTACACCTGGACATGGGGCTGGCCCTCAAATATGGTTGCTATAGTGACACTCCTTTTGAGAAAAATGTTTTTCCCCCTTCTTTTCTCAGCATGTATCAACTGCAAGTGGTGTCTTGGTTAGGGCTAGGACTTCCTGTCCACTTCCCTTTCTCTGTTCTGGGATTTTGTCTGGTTTGAACTTCCATGTGCTGCCGTATGTTTGCACGAGTTTGCGTGTATCATTACTATTGTGTCTAGACAACACTGTTTCTTCGGAGTTTAGAGAGACATAACCTCTCCCTTTAGACACAAGGTATGGGGTAAGCAGGTGGACAATAGCTAAAGGCTGGCACTGAAGTTCTGAACCAAGTAGAAATTTTAGTCCATTACTTGTGAATCAAATGAACAAGACAAATGCAAAAATCTGAAATAACTAACTGAGCTTTCTGGCCACTGTATACAGAAAACCCCTCTGCAGAGCCCCATTCTCAGGATCTTCCCCCTTCTCCTTTCTCCTCTTTCTTTTCTTCCCTTTCCTCTTCCCCTTTCTCTTTCGCTTCTCCTCTTCCTCCTCATCTTCATCTTTCTTTTGTCTTCTTTCTGTTCTTCTTTCTTCTTCCCCCTGAATGCTTCTCTACTCAGCTGGTTCCCACTTTCTGTGAAATAAACATTCTCCTCCTTGGATGACACAGGTTATGGGGAACAAGCCCTCTTGCCTCTCCTCTCTGCATGTGTGTGCTCTTCGCTCACCATTCGACCCCCATCGCCACCTCTTAAGGGCGGGAGGAGGTGAGATCCCACAGTGCCAGGTGGGCAGTCATAAAGGGCCACAGCTCACCGGATGCTTTAGGAGAAGCAGAGGCAAGGGTTCCCTTTCTCTGACCCTTTACCTTTTCTCCTTGTTCTCCACTCTTCTTAAAATTCTTAAAATTTTAAGCCCTTCTTAAAATTCTTCCCTGACTCCCCTGAGACTCACACACCTTCCATAGATATGTTAGCTTTCCAATACTATGACAGAATACCTGAGACAATCAATTTAAAAACACAAGAAGAGGCTGGCAAGATGGCTCAGCGGGTGAGAGCACTTGTTATTCTTGCAGAGGACTGAGGTTGATTCCCAGGACCCACATGGTGACTTATAACTATCTATAACTCCAGATCCAAGGGATCTAATATCCTGCTGACTCCTATCAGTGAGGACCAGGTAAACACATGATGTGAATACATATACACTGAAGAAACACCTATGCACACGAAATAAACAATTCTTAAAACATAAATATGAAAGGTTAACTCTGACTCATAGTCATTTGATTGACCCTGTCACTTTGAGCCTATGGTGATATAAACACTTCATGGCTGAAACACATAGGCAGGAGAAGGCACTTGTTTATCTCATGACAGCCGGCAAGCAGCCAGGAAGGGGAAGAGGGCTGGGGTTCAAATATGCCCTCTAAAGGTATACATTAATTATCTGTTTTCCTCTTCCTAAGATACACCTCTCCAGAGTTGCCACCAGGCTGAGCTCCCAGCTTTTAACACATGGACCTTTGAGAGCAGTCCAGATCTGAACTATAACAATGAATTTCCTATTTCTTTAGGTTCCTCCACCCCAAACCCTTCCAGCCACTGGAAAGACTTGAAAGAGGGCCGAGGAGAGCTCAGCTGTGGCCAAGCATTCCTTCCCCTCCCTGGTCAGTCCCTTTCTCAGGGGCCTTTGGAGTAGTTCAGTCCCAGCTGCCACATTTTCATTCTTAATAGGAGGAATTTCCAGCACAGCTTTCACGGAGGCAGGGGGAGGAAGGCGGGTTCCACCTGGCTGGACCGCCAGACACCTCCAGGCTGCACACCTGAAGCCAGAGGCAAACGCCTGTCTTCCTGCTCGGCCAGGGATGAGTGAAGCTCTCCACTGAGCTTCACACAGTCGCTGGTCACCACGAGCTTGTGATTGGTAGAGCCCCTCCCAGGGAAATCAGACTTAGCTGGAGACTCAGGGAGAGCAGTCATTCATGGCTATAGTTTAGTCGTCTTTGGCAGCAACAGAGCACAAAGGTCTTTTAAAGGAAGCCATCCCCTATCTGTGAGGAGAGCAGAGCCGATGGCTAATATATTATTATTATCATTTATCTCCGTGGTGGCAGGTGAAGAAGGGAGTTTTTTTTTTCCATGTGTGGGATAGACTCAGTTCTGAGCCTGGCAGGGTTTATGGAGCGCCAGTTGCCTGAGTTCCCTTTCCCTTTTACTCTCGAGTGGAAAAATAAAAAACTGAAACTGCCCACTTACAGATCAAGTCCCCGTTCCACTGTACAGCAATACATGGCCCTGGGGCAGGAAGCCACTGAGTCAGGCCTCATTACCAGCACAGCCCACTCCTCTGTGGCAGGCATTTCTGCAGCTGGGACAACCCAGAGCACTCATTAGGATCCTCCCCAAATCAACTGCTCTTCCCAAAGTGAACCTCCCGCCACTGTTTCTAATCAATCGGCTCTCTTTAAAACTAGGTGTCCCAGTGTCATACCCAGGGACATGTGTAGATGAAGCCTG
Organism: Apodemus agrarius; assembly: GCA_964023405.1. Taxonomy (NCBI): domain Eukaryota; kingdom Metazoa; phylum Chordata; class Mammalia; order Rodentia; family Muridae; genus Apodemus; species Apodemus agrarius. Next base: position 30,691,995 of record OZ030012.1, on the reverse strand, counting down.
TGAATTGTGACCTTGGGCAAGATGGAGAAGGAGGAAGAGGAGAAGGAGAGGGATGATATGGGCCTGAAGGAGGAGGAGCAGCAGTGATGATGGCAGGTACTAGAGTAAGGGGGAGTAGATGGACACGGGATAGAACTTCAATGTATATGGCTCTGTGAAGAACTTCAAGGAGAAGTCCAATGTGTTGGGTTTGGATGAACTCTGTGTTGTGAACCAGAGAAGTAATGGAATTGTAATGCTTTACAATTCTATAGAAATGCCCATTTCTGCACTTACCCCAACTTCTCTCTACCTGTCTTTTTTCCTTCTTTCCTTCCTTGGAAAAGTGTTACTAGTATTGACCCATTTCATTGCCTCTTTTCTGGAGCTCTAGGTCTGACGTTAGCCCCTCTGCATCTCTGAGCACCAGTGAGTTTTTCTCTAAATAGGACCAGCCTCTTCCCTCAGGGAATGAGGGAAGTTAGGCCCAGGCTGGCTGTTTACCGTCTGTACAACTACCATGGGGGCACAGTGGGGAAAGGAAGGTTTGTATACTGGTAAGTCCAAAACAGCGCAACTGTGGCCTTGATAGAAACTGCCCCTAACTGGGAGAGACCCATAGCCTATGGCTTATGAAGTTAGGTTGTTTAGCAAGCCAACATATCTGCCTGGAGAAAAGCAGCAGACAGGGCATGTGATAGCCATCTTCAAAGACCCAAAAGAGGACAGAGGGAAAGAAGGTCAAATGGATTTCTTACAGCTCCAGAGAACACATTTGCAGTGGCAGCTGGAAGATCTGGGGAAATTAGTTGGAGCTTAACATGAAGAAAAGTCATCTGAAATACAGAGCCATCCACAGATACAGAACTTGCCTGTAGAGAGCCTTATTGAGGTGCCAGACCATTTGGCAGGAACTTGACATCAACCAATGTGAAGTTCCTCTCCCAGCCTTTGAGTGGGAACTCCTGTGTCAGCCATAATCCCCTCCACCTAGGGTGGAGTGCTCAGACCAAGGGGAAGCCTATTGTTCTTCAAGGACCTGCAGTCTCCTGAGAAACACTAGCCACCTGTGGAGCAACTGAACCAATTCTGCTGAGAAGCTTCCAGACTTTCCCCACTGCCTCTCTCTCTCTCTCTCTCTCTCTCTCTCTCTCTATCTATCTATCTATCTATCTATCTATATATATATATATATATATATATATGGAGTTCTTCATTAAATTTTGAGACCTTGAATAGCAGGTGCTATCTTGGTCTCCCGTCTCGTTTTTTGCCGCCTTCCCATACAGCCCCAGCTTCCCTTCCAGGTAACCTGTTCGATGTAACTGCGGGCAGTTACACTTGCCCTATAAGTAATGGGCTCTCTGTTCCTGGAAAGAGACCTATATTTCTGCAGAGGACATTCCACACCCAGCAAAGAGTAGGCCCTACCCCATTTCCAATATCCCTCTTGATGTTATGAATTCATGATTCTGTGAAACACAAAACCATGTAATTTTTAAATCCACAACCACCTATTTATAATGTCGGAGCACCTTTTCCAAACACCTTTTTGTAGAATGGAGGAGGAGGGAGTATCCAAGGCCCTTCCTTTCTGAGCTGCCTCTGTGAAACCTATCCAGAGGTCCCAGTCCCTCCAGTTTTTCACACCAGAGGTCCTAGACAATAAGGCCCAGGCCCTTAGATGCTTTTACTTCTAAGACCCCAGAATAACCTTAGCTGTCCCTGTTCCCCCTCCAATGTTCTCCTTTCTGAGGTGGTAATTATTTCTTGTTTCCCTTTCTCAAATGACAGAGGAAGCAATTAAACTGCTGTGAATTCATAGCAGCCATTTAATTGCTATGCCACAACTTTGTGCCTGCGAAAGGCAGATGGATCCGAGGAGAAGCTAAAATTACTCAGGTCACATGGGCTGCCCTTTGAGGTGACAGTCCTGACAACTGTGTGCCTGACACACTGGAGATCCAGAGTGCTTCCTGCTGTTCTGGAAGACAGCTCAGATTACCAGTGACCACTGCAGACCACAGCCTGAATCCCTCTGTGGATATGATGCCTGTCTCGGGTTAGCCATAGCCCATGGATTTGATCTTTGACTGGCCTGGAAAAGTGGAGGGATGGGAATCAAGAAAGGCCAGCTTAGAGTAGAATGGGTAAGCAACTTCTCACACACTCGAGCTATGCACGGCTGCCACCTTCTGGACCTGGATATCACTGGTCCCTGAAACATCCTCTCTGCCCCACTTCTGATTTAAGTCATTTCTGGAGTTAGCAGGGATTGGGTGCTGCAAAGGAGGTATATGGAGTGGAGAAGCCGAGATTGCTCTCTGCTTCAAAATCATAAGGTTGAAGTGGTTGTAGATCTGGGTGACCTCAGGGTTCATACCAGTACAGCCTTAACACTGAGGGCTGGCTTCCCTCTGACAGGTTTCCATCGCCAAGTTTAACTTCAGAAGGGCCATGCCCTTCTCCTGCGTATCATACTCCAAGTGACTAACACCATTGCCTTTCGCCAAGCATTGGTTTATCTCTGTTAGAGCTCTATTGTTGTTGCGGGCTGTTGATGCAATCTACCCAAGGCAGAAGGGCCCTGTCCCGTCACATATCCATCCTTGATCATATGGGCACCCACCGCAGCAAAGAAGAGACCCTCTGAGACATGGGTCCTGTTCCAACACTCCTGGGGACTCAGCAGCTGAAAGGGAACAACAGTGTGATTGACAGATCATCTTCTCCAAATCCTGTCTTCAAAATGTAATGTGTTAATGGGTCCCCGAGGAAAGAAACCCAGTTGTTGGCCAGCATTCTGTGATGGTGTCTAATAGCCCTTGCTGGCAGGCTCAAAACTTGCTCCAAAGAGAACTCTACCCTGCTGGGCCCCTCTTGTTTGTCTCCATCGTCCTGACAGCACAGCTCTTAGCATCCCTGCTTTCTGTAACTTGAAACCTTGGTACTCACACTCTTGATGCAGTCCTACTTGACTTTTGCACATTGATGACACTCCCAAAGGTCAAAGCCTTTGAGACTCTTGAGTGAGCAGGTTCTAGGGCAAACCTCAAGCTTCACCCCACAAACTTAATGTTGAGGTCTACTCGGGACATGTCTAAAGTGCCAAGTGACCTACTTACAAGTGGGCAGCAAAGGCCAGGAGTGACCCAGCCAGCAGGGCTGGGCCGAGCATTCCAGTGGTGCAGTATGTCCTGTTGCTGTTCTGTTTGACCTGGTCCACATTTGGCTGGAACCCGGAGGCCAGGCAGTTTGGCTCAACTCAGCTATGGCCTCTGGCCCTGACACAGGATCTTTGTCATGAAGCTTGGCAAGATGCTGCTTCATCCTGTTGTTTCAGGATGGTGGTCAGAGGAGGAAGGAACTCTAGCATAGCACTTTGCACACAGTCCACACATAGACTAGCACCGCGTTCAAAGGGCTGGGTCCAGCCTCTGCTCTATGATATAGCCTTGTGACTCAGGCAAAGGAATTAGTCTCTTTGTGCCTCCTCGTGGTCTTTTACAGACTAGGACTGCTAAGAGTATCTCCATATAAAGTTGCCCCAGGGTTAAATAAGATGAGCGTGGGTTAGTGTCTGGTACACTAACTGTTGGGCACAAGGTAGGCTTGTACAATGAATGATGCCAACTGAGATGGCATTGTGCTGGAGGGCGCTTAAGTCCTGAGTTTGGTATATGCAGGGGTTTGTTTTCTAAGTGATTGATTCTAGATCCTGTCAAGTTGACAATCAGTGCCGACCATCACAGTGGAACCAAGTAGCCCCTGCCTTGAAAACTGTGTCAGCCCAGAGGCAGCAAGCACAGATATACACAGCAGCTCTTGGTTCCTCAAACAGGCTGACTGCTCCAGGGCTGAAACCTGCAGCTCTTTGCATCTGCTGGCGCTGCTAGTGCGGCTTACGCCATTCAGTCCCACGTTTGTGTCCTGATCTTCTTGCGATCAGAGGACACCATACATCCTATGATTTGCCAGGGCCAGGCCAGCCGCACAAAGACACGGACTAAAATGTTGCCCATTTATCTTCTCTGAAATTTGAATTTAACCTTTGACCTCTGGCCCTCTGCCCTAGCCACCTGCGAAAGCTAGCCATAGACAATAGGAACTCAAAGTCTTGATCACAACTCAGGTGTCCAGGAAAAAAGCCTCAAAGTGGCCACCCTGGGCATAAGCCGGGGGCAGAGAGGGAGTTCATGGCATGAAAGCCCAAACTCAGCTTGGATTCAAAGCATCCACCCACACAAGGCAGGACAGATGGGCCCCTTTGCCTCCTTCAGCCCATCTTCATTGAGCGAGCTCGGCAAGGCAGGTGCTGGACTCCCGGATCTTCTGCCCAGCCCTTTGGCTTCTCCCAGCCGCCTGTGGAATCTGCACATGACCATCCATTGGGCCAGCTGTTAGGAATCATTTTGAGAATGAAAACAATTAAGCTGGGCAAGACGCCCACCGGCAAATCCTGACCTCACTTCGGCACCTTCAGCCCATTGTTCTTCATCCTGCTCCTAGTCACCTTTTCGTGTCTGTCCAATAGACTTTCCAGATGTGCTCTGCCTGAGGACAGAGCAACAGCAGAGCAGCTCTAAAGCACTGGCTCAACGGGGGCCCCCAAAGCGTCTCCCTCTGGGAGGCCAGGCTGTATTCAATCCAATTCCAGACAGCCGTGCAACACTGCCTACCAGTGAGCTCTCTGGACGTCTTCTTGTTTAGCTGTGTAACGGTGATCTTAGTGCAGGGGTGACAGCTGTGGAAACTGAGGCCCAGCTCATCTGCCCTGAGCAGCCCACACTGTGTTACAGTCCTAGGTGTTCAGGCCGCCATCACAGCTAGTACAGGAGCCCTTCAGGCGGTTGTAGATGAAAGATGATCTGAACCAGAGGGCTTGGGACTCTGGGCTGCAGGCGTCATGGCCAGGAGCCAGGTGAAGGAATGACTGATGCTAACTCCTTTGGACGGTGTTTATGTCCTTTACCCCATACCACTTCTGCCTTCACACCGTGTCCTTGAGACCTAGAGTTGTGCCCTGCATACACTGGCCCAACCAGAAACTCTTGCTTGACCTCCAGCCGTGCCCCACTGTCTGTACCCCTTAGCTAGGGGTTTCTGGGCTCCCCCAATCCCTTCTTTTCCAGCTCTAGCATAACAACCTAGCAGCTGAGGCTCACATGGAGAGCGTGTGCAGTTTATCCTCAAGGTGGCTGGCTTCCTGCATCTCCCCCGACCCTTGCCCATTCCACGGGCCTCATCGGGGCCACCATCTTACACTTGCCTGCTTCTGTCTCCTCTTCTATCTCCTGTTCTGTTATGGGACGCATATCCCTTAATGTGGGCTCTTTGCCTCAAGTACAGAGTCTTGAGTCTTTGCCTCAAGTACAAAGACTCTCTCCCAAGCCCATGAATGATTGCAGGTACCCACAAGTTAGAAAGCCCCATCTGGGAGAAGGACAGCAGTAGAGACAGTCAAAGAGCACAGAAAATGCCTGAAAAACCCAGCCGCGAGCCAGCCTCCAGGCTTCATCCTCGTTTCTGGGGCGCTGGAGAAGAGACAGAAAGAACAAGCAGGGCTTTCCAGTGACGTCCAGTTGAATGTGAAGACTGGAAGGCAGGGAAGAGGGCTCTGACAAATGTGCATGTTCCCTCTGAAATGTACAGTCACTATGAGTGAATTACATTTTTTAAAAAAAAATGCTTAAGGAGATGGAAATATTAATTACCCTGATTTGATCATTACACATTATATACATGTATCAAGTTGTCATAGTACAGCCCATAAATGTTCGCCATTAAAATGCTAATTAGTAAATAAGAAACAGAAAACTACAAAAAAAAAAAAATAGCCCACAGCAAAATTCTTCCCAGCATATCACCTTACCACCACAGAGGTTTGACCCTCTCTAAGCAGGCGGCAGGCCTGGCTGGCCCGCCCACCTTCACAGCTGCACGGGTGTGGCTGGGCTGGGAAGGCTGGGCTGGAGAACAGATGATTTCAATTTAAAGCACCGTTTGGGGAGAATACTGTTCCACTTGCTCATTTTTCTTAGTCCTTCCCACCCCCGAAACGTGACTAGTCCAGTGGTGGATGAGCAAGGCCTGTTTCCATAGCAACTCCACTGTGAGAGAGAAAAATCAGAACACAGTGGAGGCTTGGATTTTGATCTGGAAGATGCACTCAAGTGGATAAAATATGGAAACCTAGCCGATACTGAGCTGGACTCTGAGTTGGGCAGATGCCTTGAGGACTCTGTCATTCACCCTGAGGTGGTGTAGACTTTCGGGGCAGGGGGTGGGTGGGTAGGGGAAGCAAAGGGATGCACTGAAGATGACTTTGCCCAGGGAAACACACCTGCCACTTGCCTGCTTTCCATTAACCAAGCTTCATCTCTTTGGGCTCTAAGCCTGCTGGCCTGCGTTTGTTTTCATGGCTGATGTAACCCAACCTAACGGATACGTCAGGATCTGGGTCTTTTTGGGATAGTGTTTCATGTTTGGCTGAACATTTTCAATATTTTGCGTGCACTCATTTCCCACCTGGTGCTTCCAAAGAGGACCATGGTTGGTATTTCATCTTCCAAGACCAATGACCACAAGCCCAGCGTTCCAGAGAGTTGATAAGAAGTCTAGCCTGGCCTTAGCCTTGTCCAGAGAGGTTGAATCCAAGGGGAAGAAATTTGCAGGGGAAAAGTAGAGATTTCGGTTCAACTTGTACTTTCTTTGGAGTTGTGAAAGTTGAGTTTCTAAGGAGAAATGACTGGCTTGATTTGATGTTCCAGCTAATAACCTGATTGGGATGTCCAGGAAATGGGCTTGCATGGTGCAAGGTCTTTCTTTCTACAAGCTGCTTGGAAAATGACTAAGGTGGACCTTGAGGAATTGGGACAGAGTGACCCTTACTCCTTTATGGTTTCCATGGAGATCCATTCACCAGCCCCATTCTGTGGCTGGCAAGAACTAATGGAACTGGGCTTGGAGAAATCTCCAACTGTGATTTCCTGCAAAGGTTTTTGCCCTTTGCTCTGAACTCTAGTGAACTTTTTCAAGTTCATTGGATCCATATGTTTCTGACTCATTTACACCGGATTCATCACAGGGTTCTCTCTCTCTTTCTCTCTCTCTCTCTCTCTCTCTCTCTCTCTCTCTCTCTCTCTCTCAATTTGTGTCTTAAATGCAGTTTTGTTTGTTCTCTTTCCTCCTTAGAAACAAGATGCCACATCTCAGCAAGGCCTGTGCTTGGATGGTAGTAGTGGAAGACATCTTGTGAATTAAGATTAGAGTCTGGCTTGGTTTATAAGAAGAAGTGCTATGTTTTTGCAGGACTTTGTGATCTGTGCATAGGAAGGTATCTTCTTGGTGTGTGGGATGGGAGCATACCTCTTCTGGGCTGGAAACCCAGGAGCAGTGTCTTGGAGAAGCAAAGCTGTCTTGGGCAAGCCATTAAATCTCCTTCCTCCAGGCCTTCCTCTGGAAAATGGAAATGAGAATGTTCTCCACCTGACAGAACTGTTGGGCAGATAATGTGTCTGAATCTGTTATGACAGGGACATCCAGATATAGCTGACATTCCTCCACACGAATTGAATCCTTTAACTTTCTCTGTCTTTTCTGCCCTACCCCAGCCCTTCCGTTCACTTACATACAAACATTGCTTTATTTCTCAGTTAGAACATGACCTCTTCTAAGACTTTCCCTAATCACTGACTGACCTTGACCCTCCCCAAACAGTCCCTCACCCTCTTACGGTCTCAGACTTTTTGCTGGTTCACTTCTTGTCACCCTCCTTCCCCATACAGCTGGGATCACTTGGATGCCAGGAAACCTGTAGTCACACTGATATAGTCAAAGCCTTAGACAGATGGCTAGCACTCCAGGTGCCCTGATTCAACAAGAGTGTGCCATTAACAAGAAAAGAGAGCAAAGGAGACACAATGTGGTCCATTCTAAGGCAGCAAAGGAGACATGGTGTGGTCCATTCTTTCTGGATTCAGAATGAAACCAAGAAAGTTCATTGGCTGTGTGGGCGAGGCTGAGCTGAACGTGATGAACACGGCCACTCTCTTTGCACTGAGTACTTGGCTAGTGTAGGGAGAACAATCTCCCCCAAACCATCAGCCAGTGCTCTTCCTCATCTGCAGCAGCTCCTTTAGTCACTCTCAATTCTTTTGGAGCAAGGAGGGACGCTGAAAGTCTAGGGCCAGATTTAATGATAAATGTCAAAAGGCTGAAGGAAAATGTCAAGATATTCCGCTTAGAATTTATCAGATATAAAGAGGAAAGTCCTCTCCTTCTTTAGAAAGGATTTTGTTTTTTTCAACATCATCTTCATTCCTTCTCAATCCATACCCTGGACTGGAAGTAGCCACTAGAAAGTCCCAGAAACCAGGGAAGTGAGAGATTCCCAGGACCCAATGGGGATATTAGCTGAAATACCCAACAAAGGGGAGATAGAACCTGTAGAGATCACCTCCAGTAGATAGGCACAGATCCCAGTTGAGGGAGGGGCCACCCACCCATCTCAAAATTTTTAACCCAGAATTGTTCCTGTCTAAAGAAAACACAGAGACAAAAAAATGGAGCAGAAACTGAAGGAAAGGCCATCCAGAGACCACCCCACCTAGAGGTCCATCCTATCTGCAGATACCAAACCTAGACACTATTGCTGATGCCAACAAGATCTTACTGATCTAGCTGTCTCCTTAGAGGCTCTGACAGCACCTGAGTAATACAGATACTCACAGCCAACCATTGGCCTGAGCCCAGGAGATCCCAATGGGAGAGTTAGGGGAAGAACTGAAGGAGCGTAAGGGGATTGCAATCCCATAGGAAGAACAATAACATTAACTAACCAGACCTCCCAGAGCTCCCAGGGACTAAACCACCAACCAAAGAGTATACATGGAGGGGTCCATGGCTCCAGCTACACATGTAGCAGAGGATGGTCTTATCTGGCATCAATGGGAAGGGAGGCCCTTGGTCCTGTGGAGGCTAGATGCCCAAGCATAGGGGGATGCTAGAGTAGTGAGGCAGGCGTGGGTAGGTGGGTAGAGGAGCACCTCACAGAAGCAAAGGGGAAGGGGGATGTGATGGGAGGTTTGCAGAGGAGAAACTGGGAAGGGAGACAACATTTGAAATGTAACTAAATAAAATAACCAAAAAGAATCAATTTAGGAAATAAAAAGTAAATTCAAATAGATTCAGCATCCAGAGTCACCCATCGAGTATTGGCTCTGTGGACAGTAAGGAAGAGCTCTGCTAGGCAGTGTAGCTCTTTAGGTACAATGTTACAAAGAGGCCTTTGAGTATTGCTTGCAGACATAAGATTATTACCCACAGCTGCCTGCCTGATGAATACTGTGATAATTGCTAAAACCAAAGAGAGAACAAGAGGCCAGATGGGGAAAAGTGACCCATACAGTATGCAATCTGTGAGGGCTTTCTGGGCCTGAGGGACTAACATTTGACATGAACTCTGACATACAAGTTGGTCTCCATAGATGGTGATGGGGAAAGATTCCGAAGACAACAACCACCTAAGCAGAATTCATGGTGTAGCAATGTAAAGAACACATTTTATGAGCCTCAGACCGATCGGTGTGGCCAGACTGTAGAGTATATATAAAAAGCATAGTAAGAATGAGGGCAAGAAAGAAAGGGTCTTAGTCTTGAAGAAATTAAGACTATTTTACATACCAAAGGAGCCTCCACTTTTGATTATGGGATGACTTTATCGGATCTGAAGTACAGAAAGATAAATGAGCCACCATTATCATCCCTTATTGAACGTCTGTTATATTCATGTAACTATTCTAATTTGTTTGTATGAACTGTTGAATTATCATGCCAAACCATGAGGTAAGAACAATTGAAGCTCATTTTACAGATCAGTACAATAATGAATATATAGAGTATGTGAACCACCCAACTCCAAAGAGCCAGAAATCAATAAAGGATTCAGGTCAAGTCTTCTCTCTCTCTCTCTCTCTCTCTCTCTCTCTCTCTCTCTCTCTCTCTCTCTCTCTCCCTGTTTTAGAACTTATGCTCGCATATGTGTGTATGTACAAGTGTGAGCATGTTTGTATGCACATGTGTGTATACATGTAAATATGTGAATGTGGAAGCCAGAAGTCAACCTTAGGTGCCAGTCTTCAGGGGCTGTCTGCTTAGCATCCTCAGCACTAGGATTACATACATGTGACATGTACTCGGCTTTTTACATGAGTTCAGGAGTTTGAGTAAAGGTCATCACCCTTACATGGGAAGGACTTTACTAACCTAGCTTTCTCCTCATCCTTCATTTGATTATCAGTTAATCTTCTCACAAGAAAGAAACAGAAGGCAGTTCCAGCAGAGAGGTATTTTAATAGTCAGTACGCAGTTCTAAGGGCAGGAAGGAACAATGGTCTAGTAATAGAAAGAAGCATGGGGATCTACGCCCTTGTGGTAGAGGGTGTGAGAACCAGTATTTAGGGAAAGTAGAGGCACTGTCCCCACTTGTCTGTGGGGTGGGGTGTGGAGAAAGATTGACAGAAGCAGAGAATTCTTTTTATCTTGGGATTTAAACCACAAAAGGCAAAACAAGGTTGATATAAGTGGAGACACTGGCTTTGACTACATGGGACACATGTAAAGATATCCTACTTGAAGTTGAAAGTGTGGACTAGAGGAGTTCACAGCTATCGATGTTGAAAACCTTGAATCCAGAGTAGGTCATACCATCAGGAGTCACATTTAGCTTTCAAAACCCTGGAAAACAAATTATCAAACAACATAATTTTTCTATTGCTTAAGTTACAACATTTGCCTGTTCATTTGAATTATCCTTCCCTGCTTCTCCTCCTTCAAATAAAACCCAGGGGCTTATGCATGCTGAATAAGCATTCCACCACTAAAGTACATCTTTACCTTTCTTCTTTTTTTTAAATGTATATGCTTTCAGCTGTAAGCTTCCCTCTTAGCTTAGTTTTACTGCATTTCATACATGTTATCATCCTGTGTCCTGTACTCACTTACTCCAAGGTATATTCTATTTTTCCTGCAGTTTTTCTTTGACCCAGTGCTTAGGAGTATGCTGTTTAGGGAGTCTCCAAGACACCTCGCTCTCGGTTGCCTGCCAGAACTTGATGCTCAGCCACTCTTGCTAAAGATACTATACTTAATTTTTTCAAGTACATGGAAAAATAAAGGTGATACTGACCAGGAAGTTTCCTTCCTGCTGCTAAGCTGTCTTCATACTACTAAAAGGTACAATGTAAACTACGGGGAGGAAAAGTTGTCAGGAGTCTTACCCAACTGCAAACCCTGTGAGCTATGAAAATGACCAGTGCAGCAAGACATGCTCATTGGTGCAGTGGTGGCACAGATGTCATATGAGTACCAATGGCTTTCTGATTGGAGTTAAGGCTCTCTTCAAAGAGGAATCATATTTCTGGTACTGTAAATCTGTCTAAGACTCCATCTTTGAGGAGGTCACTGGTCAAGGGAATGAGCCTGGTACAGCATTCTACTAAATGGACATACTATCAAACTATTTTCTTCATTCGTGTCTCCATACCCATAGATCAGTGCAGCATAAGAAACGTTTCTTTTATGGTGGAAGGTGGTTATCTCAGAAACTCAAAACTGGCCAAAGTGCAGAGAATAAGTGTTAATAGAGTGCTCAGACACAAATAGAACATCTGTCTCACCCTAAACCCCACAAGGCTCAGGAACCATTGTGGTGAGGGTTCAGAAAGATTGTAAGAACCTGAAGTTGAGGAAAATGGTGCCTTCTGAATATGACAAGATCATTGCACTCAAAATTTTATAGCATATGTGGAAGACTTCACACAGCCAAACCAGTCAACATTCTAGCATCATCCAAGCATGTAGGGAAAGGGTTCATGAGACATGCACAGTAACTAAGGAGCTATGAACCCTTGATGGCTTCTGGATAAGGGAGAGTCAGTTTTATTTGAGTTTTCCCCTCGCTGGTGAACCACATTCCAGTAGATGGCTCAATATCCGTGGATATATGGGCAGCATAAATCCTACTAGATAGGTTATTTGAAAAAGAAAACAAAAGAAGAAAAGGAAAGGATATGAAGTTAGAAGTTTGGGGATGGAGTTAGGTAGCAGTTGGGGTGAATATGATCAAAAAGATTATTTAAAGTTTTCAAAGTAAGAAAGCATGCTATTTGCTTTCTACTTATCTGTGCATTCTTTTTAGTTTTATTATGTTATTCATTTCTAGTTTCGTTTCATTGAGGTTGGAAAAGATTGTATGATTTCAGGCCTTTCAAATTTATTAAAGGTGTTTGGTGGAGAATGTTTCACATGAATTTGATAAAAATAATGTTTTCCTGTTGTTGGGTAGAATTATTGTGATGTTTATTATATAATATACATACACAGGCATATTATCTATATGTATATATAATATACATATACATATATACATACATGTAAATATACATACATATGTTATACATAACATATAACATACATATAATAACTGTTGCAACCTGGACCATTTCTTCTACAGTTACATATAGTTCAATTCACACTGTTGCATGAATCCAGGGTAATAATGGCATGACAGTAATAAGGATTATAATGACTAAAATATATGCGTGTATATAAAACACACACACACATAATTGATTTCAATTATTATTCAAGATTTCAATTTCCTAATCAATCTGTTTGGTTGTTTTGTTGATTGCTGAAATATAGTATTAGAATTGTCTACCATATTGTAGAGCTATTTTTGTCTTCAAATTTGCCAATAATAACTTATTATATTTGGAGCTTATACTTGCTACAACTTCTTGACAAATTGACTCCCTAATCAATTTATGATAACCTTCATCATTTTTGCAGTGTTTGGCCTGAAGTATATTTTGTTTGGTGTTAACATCATCAGCTCTTTTTTTTTTAAACTTAATTCACTTAATTCTTCTTGTACCCTTATGTGGTAGCCACAGCTGGAGCCTGGGTCCCTGAATAGAGACTCTGGTATTGGTTTTCAGAAGATGATCAGTGAATTCCTGATAAGGAGACTTGGTAAACACAGTCTCTTTCCAGAGGTTAGGGGTCAAGTAGTTCTTGGAGACAGCATCAAAGGTGGCCTTGGCAAAGATGCCCATCATCAGCTTCTTGGAGCAGAGACAATGTCATTTCTTCTGGGGACAGGGATGAGACAAACCAACACAGAGCCACAGTGGTCTGTCACCTTGCATGGAACACTGTAGGGCTTACCTCAGTAGCCTCTCAGCACAGGGACAATGGAAAGCTGAGATGATAGCCCCTCAGATAGCAGTGGCTACCTCCTTGGAGCACTTAACACCAAGACCAACATGACCATTGTAGCCCCCAATAGTGACAAAAGCCTTGAATCTGGTCCACTGGCCAGCCCAAGTCTGCTTCTGCATTGGCATCTTTAGAATTTCACCCTTGAGTCTTCCTGCTGCCATTTGCACTGGGGAGCCAGGCGATTCCACAGCCTTCTGTGCACAGACTCTGCCAGAAGAGGGTTGGTCTCCCAGGAGTACAGACACTGTCTTACAGGCCCACAGGAGGGACAAGCTCCAGCCAGAGACAGCAAGAGCAACTAACACCAGAGATAACCAGATGGCAAAAGGCAAGCACAAGAACCCTACCAACAGAAACCAATGCTAGTTGGCAACATCAGAACCCACTTTTCCCACCACAGCAAGTCATGGATACTCCAACACACTGGAAAAGCAAGAGCTGGATTTAAAATTGTATCCAATGATGCAGAGAGAGGGCTTCAAGAATGAGTTAAATAACTCCATTACAGAAATATAGGGGAACATGGGTCAACAGGTAAAAGTCCTTAAAGAGGAAGCACAAAAATCCCTTAAAGAAATACAGGAGAACATAGGTCAACAAGCAGAAGCCCTTAAGGAGGAAACACAAAATCCCTTAAAGAATTAAAGATAAACACAAACAAACAAGTGAAGGAACTTAACAAAACCATCCAGGATCTAAAAGTGAAAGTAAAAACAATGAAGAAATCACAAAGGGAGACAACTCTGGAGATAGAAAACCTTGGAAAGAATCCAGGAGTCATAGATGCAAGCATCAACTACAGAATACAAGATATAGAAGAAAGAATCTCAGGTGTTGAAGATACCATAGAAAACATTGACTCAACAGTCAAAGCAAATGCAAACTGCATAAAGCTTGTAACCAAAAACATCCAGGAAACCCAGGACACAATGAGAAGACCAAACCTAAGGATTATAGGTATAGAAGAGAGTGAAGATTTCCAAATTAAAGGACCAGTAAATATCTTCAACAAAATTATTGAAGAAAATTTCCCTAACCAAAAGAAAGAGATGCTGATGAACATACAAAAAGCCTACAGAACTTCAGACTGAACCAGAACAGAAATTCCTCCTGGCACATAATAATCAAAGCACCAAATGCACTAAACAAAGAAAGAATATTAAAAGCAGTAAGGGGAAAAGGTTAAGTAACATATAAAGCCAGACCTATCAGAATTACCCCATACTTCTCGCCAGAGATGATGAAAGCTAGAAGATCCTGGGCAGATCTCATACAGACCCTAAGAGAACACAAATGCCAGCCCAGACTATTATACCCAGCAAAAGTCTCAATCACCATAGATGGAGAAACAGAGATATTCCATTATAAAACCAAATTTACACAATATCTGCCCACAAATCCAGCCCTACGAAGGATAATAGATGGAAAATGCCAACACAAGGAGGTAAACTATACCTTAGAAAAAGCAAGAAAGTAATCTTAAACCCAAAAGAAGATAACCACACAAACATAAAAACAACATCAAAAATAAAAGGAAGCAACAATCACAATTCCTTAATATCTCTTAACATCAATGGACTCAATTCCCCAATAAAAAGACATAGACTAACAAATAATTTTTCATGTAAATCTTCAGTTTTATCAGAAAATATTTGTAATTCCTCTTTCAATTAATTTAGTAATGATTTTATGTTTACCATTTATCTGCATTATTTTTCATGATAATCTTCAATTTTTAACATGTTTTCTATATATTTCTTCTATTTTATCAGAAATATTTTCCATGTAAATCTCTAATTTTTTCAAAAAATGTTTTTATTTCCACCTTCGATTAATTTAGAAAGGTTTTTTATATCTACCATTTTATCTGTATGATTTTCCATGAAATAGTCAATTTTACCATGTTTTTCTATATATTTTTTGAATTTTATCAGAAATATTTTCCATGTAAATCTTTAATTTTACCTGAAAATGCTTATAATCTACTTTCAACCAACTTAGAAATATTTTTATGCCTACCATTTATCTGTATAATTTTTCCATGATAATCTTCAATTTAAACATGTTTTTCTATATATTTCTTCAATTTTTATCAGAAATATTTTCCATGTATATCTTCAACGTTATCAGAAAATATTTATAATTCCACTTTCAATCAACTTAGGAATACTTCTATGCCTACCATTATTATATCTATATAAAATTTTCCATAATAATCTTCAATTTTAATGTGTTTTTCTACATTTTTCTACAATTTTATCAGAAATATTTTCCATGTAAATCTTCAATTCTATCATAAAATGTTTCTACTTCCTTTTTCAATTTAGCAATGTTTTTATGTCTACCATTTTACTCTTTAATTTTCCATGAAACTGTCAATTTTAATGTGTTTTTCTGTGTATCTCTTGTATTTTATTAGAAATATTTTCCATGTAAATCTTCAATTTTATCATAAAATGTTTTTACTTCCTTTTTCAATAAAAGAACATGCTTTTCAAAAAAAAGGGGCAAACTTTAATAAAGTAAAAAATAATAATAATTTCACCCTTTAAGGATGTGCCCAGGAAAATGTGAATAATCTTGGCTTCCTTAATGAGCAGGTGGATCTCATTCAAGGGCTTGATCTTTATGTAATTAACCAGGCAGACCTGCTTCATAACAGAAATACAGTCCTTGTTTTTGGCTTTACTTCCAGGAGCCCTTCAGCCTCAACCTGCAGCCATGGCCTCCACCAAGACTACAACCCCAAAGACTGCTGCCAAATCTCCCACTGAAGCAGTGACCTCCTAATCCTTGGCCCCCTGGTCCTCCAGGCTCTTTGGCTGCACTGGTGTCATTGGCCATTTGTCTATTTGATGTTAGAAGAAGAATAAAGAGGAGGAGGAGGAGGAGGAGGAGGAGGAGGAGGAGGAGCTATCAGTTCTTCTTTTAGTTACTTCTTGTAAGAAAATCTTACACCACCCTTTTGTATTCTCTCTCTCTCCTCTGTCCTCTCTCCCCTCTCCCCGTCTCCCCTCTCCCCCTCCCCTCTTCCCTCTCCCATTTCCCCTCTCTCTTCTCTCTCTCCTCTCTCTCCTGTCTCCTCTCCTTCTCCCCTCTCTTCCCCTTTCCTCCCTTCCCCTTCCCTCTCTTCTTCTTCTTCTTCTTCTTCTTCTTCTTCTTCTTCTTCTTCTTCTTCTTCTTCTTCTTCTTCTTCTCTCTCTCTCTCTCTCTCTCTCTCTCTCTCTCTCTCTCTCTCTCTCTCTGACCTGTGAGTTTCTGGTAGAAAGCATGTAGTTGCATCACGTATTTTAAACTCTATTTTTCAATCAGTGCATTTAGTTTAGGCAGATTTTAAATGTCTAAAGTAATTAATTAGTAGTTACGAAGAACATTCATGTCATGTCAGTTGCTTTGCTGTATAATTACATTTTTAAAAATCACTTTAGATATATCATCCCACAGCCTTCTTCCTCCCAGGTATATGATGATATTAATGAGTTCCTTGAACATGATGAGTCATTTTTATCTTAAAATTTTAAAGGTTTCCTCTAAAATATTTAACAGCATACATCTATTCAGTTTCCTACTATTTGGAGCTTATTTGTCTTCTTAAAATTGTAGGTGCATCTTTTCTTAAATTCGAGAACATTTCAGCTGTTGTTGTTGTTGTTTTGTAAGCTCTGATCTTTTCCTTCCACCTTTCTTTCCAACAGAAATTACTGGTCTTCTTCCTGATGTATCATAAGTTTCTTAGGCTCAGTTCACTCTTCTTCCTTTCTCCTCTTCAGACTGGATAACATCTAGTATATATAATTTTCTGTATTTCAGTATATGATACTCTTTGCCTGCTCAAGTGTCCTGATGAGTCCTACTGGTTAATCTTTAGTTTGGTTGTTACAGATTTTGTTTAGCTTCTTTGATACTTTTTGCCCCTCATTCTCATTTCATTTATATATATTTTGCTTTACTTCTTTCCTCATACTTTTCTTTAGGTCTTCAAAGACTTTAAGGCAGTTTTTAAAGTGTGTGTGTGTGTGTGTGTGTGTGTGTGTTCTAGACTGGCCTCTAATTCATTATGTATCCGAGGTAGGCCTCAAACTGTTAATCATTCTGTCTCAACCTCCTGAATACAAAAATTAAATGAAGGTATAACTTACCCAAATCTATGGGACACAATGAAAGCAGTGCTAAGAGGAAAACTCATAGCCATGAGTGCCTGCAAAAAGAAACTGGAGAGAGCATACACAATGGTATACCTGAAAGCCCTGGAACAAAAAGAAGCTAATTCACCTAGGAGGAGTAGAAGACAGGAAATCATCAAACTCAGGGCTGAAACCAATCAAGTAGAAACAAATAGAACCATACAACGAATCAACAAAACCAGGAGCTGATTCTTTGAGAAAATCAACAAGATAGATAAACCCCTATCCAGACTAACCAAAGGGCACAGAGACAGTATCCAAATTAACAAAATTAGAAATGAAAAGGGAGATATAACAACAGAAACTGAGGAAATTCAAAACATCATCAGATCCTACTACAAAAGTCTATACTCAACACAACTGGAGAATCTGGAGGAAATGGAAACTTTCCTAGACAGATACCAAATACCAAAATTAAATCAGGATCAAACTGACCAACTAAACTGCCCCATAACCTTTAAAGAAATAGAAGGGGTCATAGAAAGTCTTCCAACCAAAAAAAGTACAGGACCAGATGGTTTTAGTGCAGAATTCTATCAGACCTTCAAAGAAGAGTTAACGCCAATACTCTCTTCAAACTATTCCACAAAATAGAAACAGAAGAAACACTACCCAACTCATTCTACAAAGCCACAATTACGCTGATATCAAAACCACACAAAGATCCAACCAAGAAAGAGAACGTCAGGCCAATTTTCCTTATGAATATCGATGCAAAAATACTCAATAAAATTCTTGCCCACTGAATCCAAGAACACATAAAAATGATCATCCACCATGATCAAATAGGCTTCATGCCAGGGATGCAGGGATGGTTCAATATACAGAAATTGATCAATGTAATTCACTATATAAACAAACTCAAAGAAAAAATGATCATTTCATTAGATGCTGAACAAGCATTTGATAAAATTCAGCATCCTTTCATGCTAAAATTCTTGGAAAGAACAGGACTTCAAGGCCCATACCTAAACATAGTAAAAGCAATATACAGCAAACCAGTAGCCAACATCAAACTAAATGGAGAGAAACTTGAAGCAATCCCACTAAAATCAGGGACTAGACAAGGCTGTCCTCTCTCTCCATACCTTTTCAATATAGTACTTTAAGTTCTAGTGAGAACAATTAGACAACATAAGGAAGTCAAAGGGATACAAATTGGAAAGGAAGAAGTCAGACGATCACTATTTACAGATGATATGACAGTATACTTAAGTGACCCAAAAAACTCCACCAGAGAACTCCTACAGCTGATACACAACTTCAGCAAAGTGACTGGTTATAAAAGAAACTCAAGCAAATTAGTAGCCTTCCTATTCTAAAAGGATAAGCAGGCTGAGAAAGAAGTAAGGGAAATAATACCCTTCACAATAGCCACAAACAATATAAGGTATCTTGGTGTGACTCTAACCAAACAAGTGAAAGATCTTTATGACAGGAACTTCAAGTCTTTGAAGAAAGAAATCGAAGAAGACCTCAGAAGATGGAAAATATTCCATGCTCTAGGATTGACAAGATTAATATAGTAAAAATGGCCATCTTACCAAAAGCAATCTACAGATTCAATGCAATCGCCATCAAAATCCCAAGTCAATTCTTCATAGATTTAGAAAGAGCAATTCTCAAATTCATCTGGAATAACAACAAACCCAGGATAGCTAAAACTAATCTCAACAATAAAAGAACTTCTGGGGGAATCAATATCCTCGACCTCAATCAGTACTACAGAGCAACTGTGTTAAAAACTGCATGGTATTGGTACAGTGACAGGGAAGTAGATCAATGGAATAGAATTGAAGACCCAGAAATGAACCCACAGAATTATGGTCACTTGATCTTTGATAAAGGAGTTACAACCATCCAGTGGAAAAAAAGATAGCCTCTTCACCAAATGGTGCTGATTCAACTGGAGGTCAGCATGCAGAAGAATGTGAATTGATCCACTCTTATCTCCTTGTACTAAGATCAACTCCAAGTGGATCAAGGACCTCCACATAAAACCAGACACACTGAAACTAATAGAAAAGAAACTGGGGAAGACCCTGGAGAACATGGGCACAGGGGAAAGTTCCTGAATAGAACACCAATAGCTTATGCTCTAAGATCAATGATTGACAAATGGGACCTCATAAAATTACAAAGTTTTTGTAAAGCAAAGGACACCATCAGAAGGGCAAAACAGCAACCAACTAATTGGGAAAAGATCTTCACCAACCCCACATCTGACAGAGGGCTAATATCCAATATATACAAAGAACTCAAGAAGTTAGACCCCAGAGATTGAAGACCCAGAAACGAACCCACAGAATTATGGTCACTTGATCTTTGATAAAGGAACCACAACAATCCAGTGGAAAAAAGATAGCCTTTTCAACAAATGGTGCTGGTTCAACTGGAGGTCAATATGCAGAAGAATGGGAATTGACCCACTCTTATCTCCTTGTACTAAGATCAACTCCAAGTGGATCAAGGACCTCCACATAAAACCAGACACACTGAAACTATTAGAAAAGAAACTGGGGAAGACCCTGGAGGACATGAGCACAGGGGGAAAGTTCCTAAACAGAACACCAATAGCTTATGCTCTAAGATCTAGAATTGACTAATGGGACCTCATAAAATTACAAAGTTTCTGTAAGGCAAAGGACACTGTCAGAAGGACAAAACAGCAACCAACAAAGTAGGAAAAGATCTTCACCAACCCCACATCCGAGAGAGGGATAATATCCAATATATACAAAGAACTCAAGAAGTTAGACCCCAAAGAACCAAATAACCCTATCAAAAATGGGGTACAGAGCTAAACAAAGAATTTTCACCAGAAGAAATTCAGATGGCTGAGAAGCACCTTAAGAGATGTTCAACATCACTAGTCATCAGGGAAATGCAAATCAAAACAACCCTGAGATTCCACCTCACACCAGTCAGGATGGCTAAGATTAAAAACTCAAGAGACAGCAGATGATGGCAAGGATGTGGAGAAAGAGGAACACTCCTCCACTGTTGGTGGGAGTGCAAGAAGGTACAACCACTCTGGAAATCAGTCTGGTGGTTCCTCAAAAAATTTGGTATGACACTTCCAGATGACCCTGTCATACCACTCCTGGGCATATACCCAGAGGATTCCCCTGCATGCAACAAAGACACATGCTCCACTATGTTCATAGCAGCCTTATTTATAATAGTCAGAAGCTGGAAAGAACCCAGCTGTCCCTCAGTGGAGGAATGGATACAGAAAATGTGGTATATTTATACAATGGAATTCTACTTAGCAATTCAATTCAGACATTGAATCCATGAAATTTGTAGGCAAATGGTTGGAACTGGAAAATATCATCCTAAGTGAGGTAATCCAATCACAAAAGAATACACATGAAATGCAATCACTGATAAGTGGATATTAATTAGCCCCAAAACTCTGAATACTCAAGACACAATTACCAAATCATATGATTCCCAAGAAGAAGGAAGGAGAGGGCCCTGGTCCTGAAAAGACTTGATCCTCTATTGTAGGGGAGTACTGGAACAAAGAAATGGGGGAGGGGCGATTGGGGATTGGGCATAGGGAAGAGGACTTATGGGACATATGGTGAGGGGGGAACTGGGAAAGGGGAAAGCCTTTGGAATGTAAACAAAGAATATAGAAAAATTGTAAGCTTAAATCACCATATCTTGCTTTAAAATCTATTCCTTTTGTAGGGATGGTTTTTGCCACCTATTTTCCTTCCTTAATTGTTGTCCTGGTTTTCCATTTCTGTTTTTTGTTTGTTTGTTTTTATATGTTTGCTTTCTTTGTATGTGTGTGTGCACATACACATATGTATACCTTCTGAATTCATAATTATTGCTAAAAATTCAGAATTTGGGGGGAAAGGGACCTATCCATATTTTTTAAAAAATGATACTGTAGCTTATGCTACTTAGCCCAAGGACTACACTTGTAAGCAGGAAGTGTTTGCAGTCTTCTACATCCTATCCATATTTTTGACGACTGGCTTTGTGTCAGAACACAGTCTAAGAATGAAGTGTGCAAGGGGAATTATGAGTGTGTGAGAAAACTCTAAGAAAACAAAAGTCCTGTGTCCTCAGTTCCATCAAAAACAAGGAATCCTTTTGACAGTGTCTTTTGCCTTACAGAAACTTTGTTATTTTATGAGGTCCCATTTGTCTATTCTTGATCTTAGAGCATAAGCAATTGGTGTTCTGTTCAGGAACTTTCCCCCTGAGCCAATGTCCTCAAGGGTCTTCCCCAGTTTCTTTTCTATTAATTTTTAGTGTGTCTGGTTTTATGTGGAGGTCCTTGATCCACTTGGAGTTGTAGTAAAAGGCAACAAGAGTGGATCAATTCTCATTCTTCTGCACGTTGATCACCATTTGCTGAAAAGGCTATCTTTTTTCCACTGGATGTTTTCAGCTCTTTTGTCAAAGATCAATTGGCCATAGATGTGTGGGTTCAATTCTGGGTCTTCAATCCTATTCCATTGATCCATCTCCCTGTCACTGTACCAATACCATGCAGTTTTTAACACTACTGCTTTGTAGTATTGCTTGAGGTCCTGGATACTGATTCCCCCAGAAGTTCTTTTACTGTTGATGATAGTTTTAGCTATCCTGGTTTTTTTGTTATTCCAGATGAATTTGAGATTTGCTCTTTCTAACTCTATGAAGAACTGAGTTGGGATTTTGATGGGGATTGTGTTGAATCTGTATATTGCTTTTGGCAAGATTGCCATTTTAACTATATTAATCCTGCCAATCCACAAGCATGGAAGATTTTTCCATTTTCTGAGGTCTTCTTCCATTTCCTTCTTCAGAGACCTGAAGTTTTTGTCATATAAATCTTTCACTTGTTTGGTTAGAGTCACACCAAGATACTTTATATTGTTTGTGGCTATTGTGAAGGGTGTCATTTCCCTAATTTCTTTCTCAGCCTGCTTATCCTTTGAGTATAGGAAGGCTACTGATTTGCTTGAGTTGATTTTAAAACCAGCCACTTTGCTGAAGTTGTTTATCAGCTATAGGAGTTCTCTGGTGGAGTTTTTTGGGCCATTTAAGTATACTATCATATCATCTGCAAATAGTGATAGTTTGACTTCTTCCTTTTCGATTTGTATCCCGTTGACTTCCTTATGTTGTCGAATTGCTCTATCTAGTACCTCAAGTACTATATTGAAGAGATATGGTGAGAGGGGGTAGCCTTGTCTAGTCCCTGATTTTAGTGGGATTGCTTCAAGCTTCTCTCCGTTTACTTTGATGTTGACTACTGGTCTGCTGTAAATTGCTTTTACTATGTTTAGGTACGGGTCTTGAATTCCTGTTCTTTCCAAGACATTTAGCATGAAAGGATGCTGAATTTTGTCAAATGCTTTTTCAGCATCCAATGAGATGACCATGTGTTTTTTTCTTTGAGTTTGTTTATGTAGTGGATTACATTGATGGATTTCCATATATTGAACCATCCCTGCATTCCTGGGATGAAGCCAACTTGATCATGGTGAATGATCGTTTTGATGTGTTCTTAGATTCGGTTGGTAAGAATTTTATTGAGTATTTTTGCATTGATGTTCATAAGGGAGATTGGTCTGAAGTTCTCTTTCTTAGTTAGATCTTTGTGTGGTTTTGGTATAAGGGTAATTGTGGCTTTGTAGAATGAGTTGGGTAGTGTTCCTTCTGTTTCTAAGGCAAAAGACACTGTCAAAAAGACAAATTGGCAACCAACAAATTGGGAAAAGATCTTCACCAACCCTACATCTGACAGAGGGCTAATATCCAGTGTATACTAAGAACTCAAGAAGATAGACCCCAGAAAACCAAATAACCCTATCCAAAAATGGGGTACAGAGCTAAACAAAGACTTTTCACCTGAAGAAATTTGGATGGCTGAGAAACACCTAAAAAATGTTCAACATCATTAGTCATTAGAGAAATGCAAATCAAAACAACCCTGAGATTTCACCTCACACCAGTCTGAATGGCTAAGTTTAAAAACTCAGGAGACATCAGGTGTTGGCGAGAATGTGGAGAAAGAGGAACACTCCTCCACTGCTGGTGGGACTACAAGCTGGTACAACCACTCTGGAAATCAGTTCCTCAGTTTTCTGGCAGTTCCTCAGAAAACTGGACATGATACTTCCAGAGGACCCAGTCATCCCACTCCTGGGCATATACCCAGAAGATTCCCCAGCATGCAATAAGAATACATGCTCCACTATGTTCATAACAGCCTTATTTATAATAGCCAGAAGCTGGAAAGAATACAGATGTCCCTCAACGGAGGAATGGATACAAAAAATGTGGTATATATACACAATGGAGTACTATTCATCCATTAGAAACAATGAATTAATGAAATTCTTAGAGAAATGGATGGAGCTGGAGAACATCATACTAAGGTAACCCAGTCTCAAAAGAATACCCATGGTATGCAGTCACTGATAAGTGGATATTAGCCTAGAATCTTGGGACACCAAAGACACGATCCACATACCAAATGATGTCTGACAAGAAGGAAGGAGTGGACACTGGTGCTGGAAAGGATCAAAGCATCAATGTAGGGGAATACTAGAACAGGGAAGTGGGAAAGGGTGGATGGGGGAACAGGGGGAAGGAAAAGGGCATGTGGGACCTTTGGGGTGTGGGGAATCAGAAAAAGGGAAATGAAATGTAAATATAGAATATATCCAATAAAAAAATTTTTTAAAAAAAGAAAAAAAACAAACAAGGAATCATTCTGGGACTGTGTTTTCATGTCCCTCCCAGGTGCAGCAGAGAGGAGTGACTTTATTTCAGTTGTTATTCATAAGCCTGCATGAAAAAGCATGTTGTTACTACATATGGTTTGTTCTTGTGACTGAATACAGCTTGACCTCATGAGAACTTTTCTTAGGTGGCTCTTCTTAATCTCCAGAGTATAAATTGTCTGATGTTCTAAATAAAGTTGGATATTGCACAAGACTTTAGTTTGCCTCATTTTTAGGTTCTACTCTCCCAGGTTCATGCTACCAATTACCAGTAAACCTTTTTGTGACAGAGTTCTGATTTTACCAGATTTGTTCAGAATTAGATTAGCCTATGAAGAAAGCATTGAACTTCTCACGTCTTCTCTTGTCTGAATTTGTGTTTAGATATTCAACTACCCTTAATACACAGCTACTCAGAAATGTTTTATTTCTCTAATCTCTTACCCATAGCTTCTCTTTGGACCTTGGATATTCTACTGTAAGTTCCCATCACTATCTGTTGTCCCAGGCTTCTGTGTCTGTTTCCTTTAGCTTTCCCAAGCACCTTGCTGTAACTCAGATGCTTTGGATTAATTTTGGATCAAGTCTCCTCAAAAAAAAGGAGGATCATACTGTTGCCTTCAATTCAAGGGAAAAGATAGGATTGTGTCAACCCCTTCTAACCAAAAATGTCATGAACCATGTAAGTCAGAAGCAATATAAGGGAAAGGTAACAAAATTAACACAAAAACATCTTACCACCTAAAGTTTCAGTTTTCTTGGTTGCTCTAGCCTCTATCTTCTATAGCTCATATAACATTACTTTTAAGCAGTTTGTCTTTTAGAAGTTTGTATGAAGGGAAATTTATGGATGACGCCTTCCCATCTCCTTCAAAAGCCTATGGCCATTGTATATCCTTGGCATATAGAAAGCAAAGTAGACAAGAGGGGCAAAGGCTGTGTTCTCTGTACTTACAATGACTGAGTTTCTTTCATGAGTCTTATCTATGTTGCTCAGGAACAATGTTATGCAGAATAAGCATAGTTGAGCAGGACACTTGAGGACAATTCTTCCATTATCAACCAGTTTTTGAAACATTAAATAAACACATCCCAGTATCCCAAAACTAGACATGATTTTAACCATAACTGGTTCCAAAGTATGTTTTGTTCTGGAAAAGGCAGCTATGGAAACACTAATTATCTTACCTTAAATTAACCGGAAATTACCTAGGACAGGGGAATTTATCTAAGAATTTTGTTTGAGAGGTGAGTCTGTGTTTCAGGAAAAAAAAAATGAGAGTGAGAAGCAGGAGACGAGAAGGCCAGGGTAACATGGCTGGATTTCTGCTGCTGCTGTAGACATCCAGAACCCGGTTTTGCTCAAGTTTTTGAGATATATGAGAAGTCATTAACCTCCAGGAATTTCTTACATAGAGAAAACATAAAGGCAGAGGGTCTACTAGCTATAAAGTGTTGCTGCAGCATCCTTAATTCCTCCTTTGACTCTTCTAAGCTGCATATGTTAGCTGTGAGGAGTTCTTGTCTACCTGAGAGGCACTGTAGTGAATGGGGTACATTGGTGGACTCTATCATTGTTCAAGATAGTGTGGCTTGGCTACAGTAGTGTTTGAGGTAACCACGATGCCAGTGTGTGTTGTGTAGGGTCAAAGATGATTTTGCTATAGTTCCATAGATGTGGTGTTCTACCAAACAGAACACAGCAAAATCTCATCTGCTTTCTTCTTGGTCCCTTTCTCTCTTCTTGCTTGGCAAATTCCATTAAATTAAAAAAGAATCTTAACTCCACAGAAATAAAGTAATAAATCCCCAAATTCTCTGAGCTGATGGTATTATCTAAGTTGTTCCTGTGTCTTCCTAATCATTGGCCATTCACAGATTTTAATATTCTTTTTCTCAGATAAAAAAAATGTCCTTAGTACATTTGCTAGCTTTTTGGGGTAACTTCTTCAAGAAACAGGGAACCAGGAACCCCAAAACTACAGGCTTAGCTGACAAATTGCACTGGTGTCCATTAGCTCCTGTGGAAATACAGTTTAAAGGAGTGCCCCCAAAGCAGGCACGTGACGTTTTCACTCTGGCTCTTTCCCCTGGAGGATTTCTTTTGGCTGAACAGCAAGCTCTCTGAGCTCTGCAACAAGAGAACATCTCTAACATAACATACACGCTGGGCAGCTGCTCTGAGCTGGAGAGGGCTCAGCATGAACAGCTGCGTAAGGGTTGACCTTGGAAAAAATACCAGCAAGTCCCGCTGCTATAGGCTGGCTCCCATTTGGGCTTTGTGCAAATGAGCCATAATAATAATTAAACAGATACACAGGAGGGGAGGGACATTAAAAAGGCATTTTGTGTTAGGTAAATAGAGTAGGTAACAAGGAGAAATTGTATGGGTGACACCAGAGAACATTTTCTAGAAATGATAGAAGTAGAAACTCCTAAGAGTTGTGTACTGTGTGAAAGATGGTACTTTTCCTTTCTCCCTATTTGGTTGTGTATTTCTTAACCACAATCATTTAGCATTAACGTGTTCTGCTTTTCTAACCCACCCTGTGAGAACACAGACAGCCCTTGTTTGGATGAGGAGAGGACTAGAGTGTGTCCATGCCATTCCTTCTCTCTCTCTCTCTCTCTCTCTCTCTCTCTCTCTCTCTCTCTCTCTGTGTGTGTGTGTGTGTGTGTGTGTGTGTGTGTGTGTTGTATATGGTTGTGGGTTTATACATGTTGGGGGGGGCTCATGAATGCATGTGTATATGGAGGCCAGAGGTTGCCCTCTTTCCTTGACTACTATCTACCTTTACTCTTGAGATGAGGTTTCTCTTGAGTCTGAAGCTCATTGATTTGGCTTCGTTGGGTAGCCAATGAGTGTTAGATATCCACCTGTCTGCCCTGATCCACCAGCACTAGGGTTACCACGCCCAGCTTTTTAAATGTGAGCTCTGGGGATCTGGATTCACATCCTCATACTTACGCAGCAACCGGCAACTGAGGTGTCGTCTGTCTCCCCAGCCCTAGGACTGTATTCTTAAGCCGGCCCTGGGCTCTGAAAAGTGTTTGAGATGCTTCCTTGAATGGGGAATTCACTGGAAAAACATCTTTGCTGAGATGTTCTGGTTAAGTTATGAGAACACAGGACTTTACATCTTGGGAGAAGACTTTTGCAAGATCACTTGAAATCCCCAGAAACTGCTTATATCATGATAATAAAAGGAACAAAATTATGTGAAAACATGAATCATAGGGGTTGGAAAGGCAGAGGCATTTGTGGCTGTGGACAATTGGAAATAAATTTTGGTTGCCTTCTTTAAGCAATGCCAGCTGTGGGTCTGTTTTCTCAAACTAAGACAGGCTGTACAAGTACAAGAAGGAAAGGAGTTTCCCCAAAGTCTGTAAGCATGTCTGCATTTACCTGGATATATTGCCAAGACTTACCTTTGCCTTAAATGCCTATTGGAATATGGAGAGAAGGGCAAAATATGAGCTTATCGAAATATTCCAATGACCCAAGCAAATTAAGCAAATTTCAAGTGGATTCAGCTAGTCTATTGGATTTGGATTTTCTGAATTTACCTAGGTTTCCTATTGTTTTAAAAATAGTCTGAAAGAGAAGTTGTCTCTCAGACTTCCAACTCTCTCTCTCTCTCTCTCTCTCTCTCTCTCTCTCTCTCTCTCTCTCTCCCTCTCCCTCTCCCTCTCCCTCTCCCTCTCCCTCTCCCTCTCTCCCTCTCCCTCTCTCCCTCTCCCTCTCCCTCTCCCTCTCCCTCTCCCTCCCTCCCTCCCTCCCTCCCTCTCTCTCTCTCTCTCTCTCTCTCTCTCTCTCTCTCTCTCTCTGTGTGTGTGTGTGTGTGTGTATGATTCAGACAGGCAGTTTGGTCATGTCTGACTCTATAGTTCCACTATTTACTAGTTAAGAGTGGAAAATAGTCCCATATCTTTAAAGTCCTAGTTTTTATTTCCCTTGTACAATGCAGTGGATGTCCCCAACCTATGAAGTGTTAGAGATTGAAAAAGAAAATGCCATGGGATATTTAGCATAGTATGTTACATAGAGAACATTCAAGGTCATTTATCGATGGTGATAAATAATTATCTTCCCTTTCCTTAAATCTAAAACATGGGTTAATCAGTCTCCAGTGCTGTAAATGAGTTTTTATTGGGACATACTCATGTTTATCTATGTACTGACTATGGTGGCTTCCACATTACAAGACAGGAGCAGTTTTGACAGAGTTTATGTGGCCCACAAGCCCTAAACATTTACTACAGAATCTTTACAGAAGAACCTTGCTAGCCCTGCCCCAGAAGCAAGAAAGCAACAGAGAAATTAACTTTTACTAAGCTTAAGTTCATAGGCAGTCACATTTTGAGTGCAAGACCATGAGTTTGAATGGATGCTTAAAGCAATGAAAGACTGTTTCCCTTATGGCATGTGAACATACACTTAAAGACAAAGATGAACAAATGCCAAGAGAGACCCTTTCGGCCAGAGCATATTCCTTACAGAGAGGGTTTTCTACTTTATTAGAAAGATGTAGAAACCTCCAAATGCAGCAACTCTTGATCTGTGGGCCCTGATCTCTCTAGAAGTTGACCAACCAAAAGAGTATGGCTTGATTATCCTTTTAGATAGGAATTCTTTCTCAGTGCAGAGAGCTATCCTGAAGGAGGCCACAGAATAGCTACAGCAGACAGATGTCTGTGGCTAATAACATGGATGGTATTTGCTCTAAGTAATTATTTTCCTTGAAGCTTGAAAATTAACATAGGTGAATACAGAGTTAAAGTGGAATCCCTGGTTTTTAATTTCAATTAAAATGAAATTATTTTAATTAGAAGCATTTTAATTAAAATGCATGAAAACGTTATCTTAACTCTCACTTGGGTTAAGGGAACCAGTAAAGCTAGAAACCACTGGGAAACAGAATCAAAAGGGCAGAGGAACTGTCCCCTACAATACTTTACAAGTTAGCTTTAACTTGTTTTGTCTCAATGAGAGCACGACTAGGTAGGAGCTTGGTATGGCTTGAGGTCATGGAGAACCACCAGGTAAAGGTAGCTTTGGGGGTCCAAAAGCTCATCCGCCATGTCTCCTGAGCACCCTTTCCTGGTGCTGTGAACACAAGTATTAGGCCAGGACTCCAGAATCCTTTGAGGACAAGTGGTTCTTGGCTCAAGTTCCCACTGACCACCTAGATGGAATAATCAATGGGTATCAGCTGGTCTAAAACTTGGCTCATCTCTTTTCAAGTTATACTGTCATCCTGCTATCCAGGGCTAAGGTTATAAAAGAAAGAAGTGTGGGTCCGGGTCACTGTAGGGTTGAGCTGATGTGTAAAGGATAGTTCTCAGTGCCTATCCTAAGACTAGTGACAGTTGATGATAACTAGTCTCCTCCAAACCGAGCTTGTGAGTGATGCACATCCTGTCATCAGATAACGGTAAGATCGTCAAGAGAGTGATTGGATGCCTTACCCGTTTTTCTCTCCCTCCCATTAGCTTGTCATGAGGTACGTAGCAATGGTCCCACAAAGTGGAGAGAGCAGGGCTTGCAGAGCAGATCCTCAACGCATAGAAGCTGCTCAGATTGGACAGGACACTCCAAGATAAGGAGAAGATATAGACACCCATAGACATCCTAGGGGGCATCCATTATGAGAACTGAAGTCATATATTGTAGAACCTGGGGAAAACCCCATGATTGGGCCCTTGTAGGCAGAAGGGACAGAGAAGCTGGTGCTGCAGTTCAGTCTAAGTACCAAGGCACAAGATGCTCAGTTAGACGCAGGGCGCAGTGGTGTGTGAGTCCTAGAGTCCAAAAGCCAAAAGCCAAAAGAAAAAAAGAAAATCCTTGCCCTCTGGTGTTCCAGCAAAGGAGTTGGATGTCCCAGAAGATGGAAAAGAAATTAGACTTTCCTCCACCGTTGTTCCAACCCAGCTCTCAGCAGCGAGGAAGATGCCTAGCCACACTGCTTGGGGCAGGCTTTCTTGGCTTACTCTCCTGCTTCAGATGTGATCATCCCTGGAAAACCCTCCCAGATACATCTAGAAATAAAGCTTTACTGGCCATACGGCCATTCATTTCACCCAGTCAGATTGGCACACCGTATCAACTATTGCATGTTTATTATATTCACTGCTGAAGGCAAACAGAGAAAAAAAAAATCCAAGCTTTGCTGTTGTTCAACGAAACAATTCTGTTGTTTATTTAAAACAACCCAAAAGCTGTTCATCTGAAAAATCATTATAAAAATCACTATAGCTTTTAGAGCTTCCCCTAGAAGCCTGTATCCTAACTCCTCAGGCAGTGGTGAGCTCCTGGTGCAGCAATTCGCAGGCCCAGATCACTCAGAAGGCTCTATGAGTTAAGCAATGCATTTTTACCCCTGATCTGCTTTCGTTCACAATTTCTAAACAAGCAGCCTAAAACTCCCCCTGGAGCAGGCCTCTCCCCTAACCCAGGCTCTCACAGAAACTCTATTCTTCCTGTTTTGTATATTTTCGTGATAAAAGAAATGTAAACATTTAAATAATCATGCATTTTAAAAGCATAATGGGGTTAGGTAGGTAAAATAACCATTTAATATCATCTGCAGAAGAAATCTAATAAGTTTTGGGGTTCACCGGGGAGCCAGAGGATATTCAGTTTTATGAGAGGATTAAGTTTTTATTGAATTACATTTCTATGCAAGGCATGCTGGTTCTTCCACTAAAATGGGAAGTTTAACTCAGTAAATTTGGGGCTAGTAAAGTATAAACCATGATCAGAATCTTTTGTTGCATCAGTTATTTCAACAAAGACCTTGTTTGGGTCTGAGAGCTGTCAGAGTGGCTGAGCAAGTATGCTCAGTGCCCATTAGTGCTCCCATTAGTGCTCCCATTAATGCTCCCATTAGTGCTCCCAGTTCGGGAGAATGAATAAGAGAAGTCCCAGGAAGACCAGGTTCTGGTTCGCATTTGTCACTAACACTTAGGACATCCATACTTCTCTGCACTTTTTTTATCACTAGTGAATTAAATAAAAGTATTTGGGGCCAGTAAGATGGCTTAGTAGGTAAAGTCTTGTAGCCAAGTCTGATGACCTGAGTTCAATCTCCAACACCTATATGGTAGAAGAAGAGAATCTACTCCTACAATTTGCCCTCTGACCTCCATATATGCACATTATTAGCACAGGAATGTTGGAGCAGCAAGTGCATGAGCACACTCATAAAAGGAATACATGTAATTCAAAAAGAAACTTTGTATTGATTTCTTGGGAGATTTACATTATGGAACGCAGTCCCTTTCACCTCCCATTCCCTCGTATCTGCTCTTGCAATCTTCTCCCTCCAGATAAAAAACAGGCAAACAAACAAAAGTAAACAGAACAAAATAAAGCCTAGAAAACACTTTGTTGTGTCCCACTGTCCCACAGTCTACCCCTCTGTCCACACATCTTCACTTATACATGTTCATTGCAATGAGTCTGGTTCAAACTCTTTGGTTTCCGTGACACCATCAGTATTTGATCCTCACGTGGACTCCTCCTGGTTATTCTGGCGTTGCCGTGTGTCATGAAGCTCCACAGCTTTGGATCAGCACACACCCCAACAGTTCACAGATGACATAGATTTGGGGATAGGCCAACTCAAAGTCCTGGATCTCGGTCTGGGTGGTAGCTGAGCTGGTCAGACTGCTGGCTCTACCTTATCTACATCACCAGGGTGAGCGCTCCAGCACTGCACCAACTAGGCCAGTGAGTGCCACCACTGACAGGAGGCAGAGTCAGGAATGCTAGAGGCAGGGAGGGGCTGAGCCAGCTCTCCCACTCTTACACTCTCAGGGATGGGTCTCCCGTTCCTTCTGGGCCAGCTCTACTGGTACAGGCATGGTGCAGGGTCTGCTCTCCTGAGTGCTCCAACCAGTGAGGGGCAGGGCCAGCTCTACCCTGCTTTCATGTACATGTATTGTTTCTAATTAAGATATTTTATTTTTAGAATCACTTCATGTGATTATAAAATAGTGGTCTAATGACACGCTAGCAACTTAAGACTCCCAAAAGGGAAGTGGTAAAAATACATTTTTTCTAGAATGAATGAGGAATCAAGCTAATTGTCTATCAGTAGGGAACTAGCTAAATAAAGTACCCTTAAGAAGCAGTTTCTCCACATGTGCCTATATAGAAATATCTCTGAAGAATACAGCTGATTGAACAAGCAATGTATAAAATTGTTCATGTGCACAACTCTTCTTATAGAAGTGAAACTATGTATGTGAGGTGTTATATAGACCAGCTTTTAGGTTTTTGCTTATTAAAAGACTATTCATGAAATTGTACAGTGTTTGTAACATTTGATGGTTCCACCTATTTTAGGTGCTAGTAATGACAATAACATTTAAAGGTTGATCCATACCATGTGTTCCAGTGTTTGTCTTTGTGTGTGTGTGTATGTGTGTGAACATTTTTTCTATATTCTTTTTTACATTCCAAATGATTTTCCCTTTCCCGGTTCTCCCCTCCCCATAAGTCCCATAAGCCCTCTTCCCTCCACCCATTCCCCAATCAACCCCCTCCCACTTCTCTGTACTGGTAATCCCCTACAAAGCTGCATCAAGCCTTTCCAGGACGAGGGCCCTCTCCTTCCTTCTTCTTGGGAATGATTTGATATGTGAGTTGTGTCTTGAGTATTCAGAGCTTCTGGGCTAATTTCCACTTATCAGTGACTGCATTCCATGTGTGTTCTTTTGTGATTGGGTTACCTCACTTAGGATTATATTTTCCAGTTCCAACCATTTGCCTAAGAATTTCATGAATTCATTGTTTTTAATTGCTGAGTAGTATTCTATTATGTAACTATACCACATTTTCTGTATCCATTCCTCCATTGAGGGACGTCTGGGTTCTTTCCAGTTTCTGGCTATTATAAATAAGGCTGTTATGAACATAGTGGAGCATGTGTCCTTATTGCATGCCAGGGAATCCTCTGGGTATATGCCCAGGGGTGGTGTATGAACTTTTAACATTTACCTCCTAATAGGTCACCAAGGAGGAGACTTGGTACTGGGGGAAGAAAACCGAGTGGGTAAAAGACACACAAAAGTTGAGCATTCTTATGGGGGTGACTCCACTTCTCAGAATATTATCTATGAAATGATGTCATAAGGACTACCAATCAGATTTGCTGATTCTGGTTTAATTTGCATGTAGTGTTTATAATGTATCTGGGGAAACAAAGAAAAACAGAAGCATGCCCACATTCAAATGTAGAATGCTCAACTACAACTTTGAAGGACTTTCTTTCCTTGACTCACAGGGGATCGAGAAGGAATAATCTCCTCTCTTGAGAAATTTTATGAGCTTATATTGAAGACAAAATAAATCACAGGATCCAACTGTAAAATAATATACAACCACATGGATGGCCTCAGATCACCCTCATTCTTATAGACTGTCCTCTAAAATATTAGTCACTTGAAACCCAAGAAAATCAGACTCGACAATAAATATAAAACGCCCTTCCTTGTGCTGATCTGAACAATAAAGGATTAGGATGAGACCCACAGTTCTTTTGCAGTGATAAAGCTCACTGGTCCTATAATTTCTGAATACAGGTCCAAATTGAAGATTCAAACACTGCCCAACATGACTTGTAGCCAGATACCTCCCTCTTCAGTCAAGTATTCAGTTCTAAATTGGGATTCTGACAATCCCATACAATCTCTGTATACAAAAGTTACCAAGTGATTGCTGCAAACTGAGGGCATTACTTGGGCAAACCCCATGTTCTGGGTGTGAGGGCATCTTTTGGCTCCTCCCAGTTTGAGCAATGCAGTTAGAGGGAGGGCCTAGCTGGGGGCAACCAGGTGGCCATCTGGCCTTTCTCGTCACAAAGAATCTAGTTAATATGGGGACCAGTACATGACAGGGGCTCTAAGCAGGTCAGAATTGACGCCTAAGTTGACCCCATTGGCAGCCAGAGTCTGATAAAGGCGTCATTGAGTTGGGAATTTCTTCCAGACAGCTTAACTGCTAGCTATAATTAGGGCCCCATCTCAGGGTGTGTGAACACATAGACTCCATTGTAGAGAGGCTCAGTGCTATCAGGGTCAAGACCAAAGTGCTGCACGAAGGAAGCTCAGCATCTCTTGGTAAGTGGGAGGAACAAGTCTGCAGGGAGCTGTGTTTACCAAGTATGGTAAAGTTCCTGGTCATTTCTGAACTTCAGTTCGTGATTCTTGGTGGATCCTTTGTATGGCGCGACTATCCCTGTGCTTCAAAATCTAATAGCATAAAGGTGGAGCAGATGGGGTGAAGTCCCATCCTAAGAGGTTATATGTGGAATAATTTAGAAAATAGATTGACATTGTTTTCTTCTATATCGTCTCGCTAAATAATAATACGAATGATGATGACAAGGAGTCACGTGGGTCTTATTCTATTTTGAGACAAAGTCTCATGTATCGCAAGCTGTCTTCAGACTCACTGTGTAGCTGAGGATGGCCTCGAACTTCTGATCCTCCTACCTCTACCTCTTGAGTGCCAGGGCTAAGATTGTGAATCATCTTGCCTGGCTCGCGTGATATTAGACATTGAACCAAAGCGTTGAGCAAGCTAAGCAAACACTTAACCAATGAAGATACATCCCCAGCTCCGCACATCAATTTCTACTATTAAATTTAATCAACATTTGTCAGATATGTTTATGTATCCCTGTCAACGTGATGATTAATGAAAGTGGCTTTAAGCCCAAGACAATTTAGGGGACTTTTAAAAGCCTTTTTCTTAGAAATTAGAAGTCACAATGTGCCAGACATAATAAGATCCAACTTGCGATGATCAAAAAAATACCCTGAGTAATGGCAATAATGTTCTCATCGAGGAAAACAACAGCTCAGGATTTGGAATGGAAACTCAAGAGAGTCAGAAAAAAAATTCTGGCCATAGATGGGAGACAGCCTGGCCTTGGAAATGCTCTTACCTGCTGTAAAGCCAGTGAGTGTGTTCCCCGCCCAAATTCACAATGAGGACATCTTGAACGAAATTTGTTGAAGAATCAGATAACTTCAGCATTCCCACAGATTTTTGGAGTCCCTCTAGTCCACAGTTTAACTTTCCCGAACAACAGCTAACCCATCTCTGCCATAAGGACCCTGGTGATGGAAGGTTCTCTGTTTATGCTGTCTGCTCCAATTGGAGCAGCCACAAGCTTATACATTTTTCCCCTAATGTAGAGTTCAATCTGTTTCTTCCTATGCCCTGCTCATTGGTCTTATTTCACCTCTGAGAGTCGCATAGAACACAGCTAAGTCCTTCTTTAGTAACCAGACATGGAGCCGGACGGTGGTTGTGCACGCCTATAATCCCAGCACTCTGGGAGGCAGAGGCTGGTAGATTTCTGATTTCGAGGCCAGCCTGGTCTACAGAGTGAGTTCCAGGATAGCCAGGGCTATACAGAGAAACCCTGTCTTGAAAAAAACCAAATCCAAAAACCCCCTCCCCCAAAAAGTAACCAGGCATGGCTGCATCATACCCAAAGCCTAGTTTAAGATGGAAATATAAAACCTGTTCTTTAAAAACAGTGAAAATTTCAAAATTGTCATAACAAAGCATGAAAATAAACATGGAGCCCATCTAAGAAAAGGGTCCTGTGCCACTCCATGGACAGGCGCACTCATTAGCCCAGAAGAATAGTGTTAACTTTTTTTTCGGTTTTATTTCTGGTGCTCCCCAGACAGGTTGCCTCCTCCTTTCCACACTCAAGGGTGGTCAGGAGAAGAAAATCTGTGGGCAGAAATGGCCTTCATCACTTGCGGGTCCAGAAATGGACTGATTTCTGCTCTCCCTGAATTGGTCCCCAGATTCTGCCCCTCCCCCTCTCTGTATCTCACTGGAAGTTTTCTGGCTTTCTCTGATCTCCCACTTGGAGTTGCCAACTATGGTTTTCTGGTAGGAGTGATACCCTCATGGCTAGATACTTACGACCCCCTCCCAGCTCATAGCTGGTGTCTACTACAGTCTCCTGCAGTGGTTACTACCCCATGCATCCCACATCTGAAGCTCCTTTGGGATGGAGAATTTCCAAACATCTTTCTGGATGTCTCTTTCTTGGTGTTTGCATTTGCACCTAGGGAGACTTTAATTTGGGGCCCACCTTTGATACGGTTCATCTCACTGTGTGTGCCTCCCCTTGTCCCCAAGCCTTTCTTGTCCACTGTACTGAAATCAAGAAAGAAAATTGTTACCCCAAGCTATGCAGAGGCCCGTCACCAAAACATAATTGCCAGAACCTTGTTATTGCTTTATAAAGCCAAGTGCACTATGGTAGTGCATCATTGCAGCCCAAGCTAGGATAGCTATGCTGCACTTTCTTGAATGTTGCTTTCTAAACGTGGCGCTTTGTGCTCATTCCCTTGACCTTTCTGAGCAGATCAGACTCTGCTCACCTCCCAAATGACTCACGTCTTCTGCAGAGTTGTTTTTTTTTTTTTTTTTTTTTTTTTGGTGTGGCATGAGTGAAAATTGGAGCAAGTCGATTCAGCCTTTCCTGTGTTGTTTTCATAAAGTATGAAATATGAGATAGATATGAAAAAGACAGGGTATGTATGTGAACCTACAGCCAGGCTTATTCTTTTATGAACAAGATGTAGATATGTGCTTTTCTTTACCTCTGAGGCAGCACAGTAGAATTGGGGAAAATTGAACATAATCTTCATACAGTACGACTGTATTTTCATTTCAATAATGGTCCTGTATATAATGTACCAGAAAGTCTGATGGGCATAGTAATCGTTCTCAGATTCTAAACCCTGAGGCTATAGTTCTGAGAATGCTCCCTTCAGACACTGATGCCTGTACCAAAACTGCTCTGACTCATATTTTGTCTCATCTTTGAATTTTATCCTTAATAAGCACAGTTATTTTTGTATTTATTTTGTATTTATTTAGTGTGTGTGTGTTTTCTTGTGTGTGTGCATGCACGTGTGTGTGTATGTGTGTGTGTGTGTGTGTGTGTGTGTGTGTGTGCGCGCACCACATGTACATGAGGCAGTCAGAGGACAACTTTTGGGGGCTAGTTCTTTTCTTCCCATCATGAGGGTTCTGAATATCAAACTCAGGTCATCAAACTTGGCAGCAATAACCTTTACCTACTGAGCCACTTTACTAGACCTACATTCATCTATCTATCTATCTATCTATCTATCTATCTATCATCTATCTACACACACACACACACACACACACACACACACACACGCACAGGCACACGCGCGCACACACACACACACACACACACACACACACACATATATATCATGTATATATATATATGTATATATATATAAAATCTCAGGTACAGAACCCAAACCTACAACCCCTTTAATAATCTTTTTACACGCTATTAACTAATTGTTCATAAAACATTAGGAACTTTAGAGGTACCTGTTAGACAGCAGCTTAGCCACACATGTAACTGTGGCCAGTGCTAAGTCAGTGTCACTGTGTGGCCTTCCTCACCACACAGATACTTTACAGAGCACCAAGAAGGACATAAAATTACTAACTTTGCACAATTCTGGCTTAAAAAATGATCGTGACCGAAGTGTCCTAATTAACAGGCCATTCTTCTGAAATGTCAAAGTCACAAAAGTCAAAGGAAAGCAAATCTCCCAGACTGGAGAAGAGAACACGGCAACTAAATGCACCATGAGACCCGACACAAGAACAGCGAAAGGGATTATGGCAAAACCATGAATCTGAAACAAGGCTGTGGATTAACAAAGAGATTATTTCAATAAGATCCTGGTTGCCATAATTTTATTAAGTTTTTAGAAGATGTAACTCTAAAAGAGATAAGGGGAGAGTAGGGTGTTTTTTCTTTCTTTCTATCTTTCTTTTCTTGTCACTTTTCGTTGTGTCTATCATGATTTCAAGTTAAATGTTTTTGAAAAGTCCATGTTTCTGTAAATATCCTATATGGGTCACTTTCTTTTCTCGGGGGGAGGCAATGAGCAGGACACAGACCCTGTCCTTGAAATCTGGCTGTTGGTTTGAGAGGACAAGTGAGCACACACTGTTGCTGCCCTGGAGGACAGGTGCTAGCATGTAGTGCAACTAGGAGCACAGAATGTCAACACCTGCTCTGCCCCAGGGCTAAACAGAACCCCAAGGGTCAGAAAGGGGTGACCCATATAAAGAGAAAGCATTTGGACGGGCGACTGTGACAGCCATTCAGGCAGGACACGGGACAGACAGAGCCCCTTTTGAAAATATAAGCCCATTGCCTGCTGGGGTGTGGGAAGGAGGCATGGATTAAGAGTTGAGAGAGGAGAGAACTGCAGGATCCAATCCAGAGAAATGCTTCCATTAGGGGCACAAGGTGTGATGGCTATTCCTGGTAGACAACTTGACTACATCTAGAATGAACTACAATCCAGAATTGGAGGGCACATCGGTAATCTAGATCTTGAGGCTGGACGACATGGGCTTCTGACCTGGATCTTGACATGGAGATCTTGAGGCATAGTGGCCATGAAAAGTGTAGGTAGTATATGCCTTTAATCCCAGGAGACTAAGGCAAGCAGATCTCTGGGTTCAAGGACAGACTGGGACAAAGCAAGTTCCAAATCCAGGCATGGTGGTACACACCTCTAACCTGGGCCACAGCTTCTGCTGGAGGCCCAAATAAGGACATAGGGAGAAGGAAGACTTGCTCTTCTCACTGAATTACAATTACTTGACAGCACATCTGTCGGAACCTACTTCTTTAGGATTCCAGCTTATACAGAAGACCAGGTAAAACAGATGGCCTTGTGGACCAAGCAACTACTAGATTTTTGGACTTCCCATTCACAGCTGCCCATTGTTGGGTTAGTTGGACTACAGACTGTAAGTCATTACAATAAAGCCCCTTATTATATAGAGACATTCCATAAGTTCTGTGACTCTAGAGAACCCTGACTAATACACAGGGGATAGAGAGCAACTTTGAAGGGGGTTCAGCAGAAATTGTAAATGCATTTAGGATCCAGTACTGGCATGCTAGCTGCTGGGCAGCTAATCCATTGAAGCCACTATACAGCAGTCAGTCTCTGGCTCTAGTCAGGGAGTCAGATTAACCGGAAGACACTAGAGAGGATGATGACCTGAATAGGCAATGCACCAGCAGATGGTCCAGCATCTTTGTGAAGTCCACTTCTGTCCTCACAAGGAAGGAACTGACACATACACCTGCCACCACTGAACTTCATGCTAGATGTTCTTATCTTGTTTGTTGACTGCTTACAAAAATTGCATCTGGTGTGACTGGCTGTCCTTGTATGTAGAGCTACCCAAGGCTTTCTAAAGCACAGGGGCTGTCCCCTGCCACAGAGGACTAACTGACAGAGAAGCCGGAGCCCAGGAACAAGTGACTGCTCAGCACCTCAAGACCACCTACGATTCCATCTGCTGGCTTTGTGTCACTGGAAAACTTCCCAGTATAAGATTTATACCCGTCTTAGTTACTGTTCTATTGTGGTGAAGAGACACCACGACCAAAGGGTTACTTACAGAAGAGTTTATTGGAACTTCCAGTTCTAGAGTGTAAGTCCATGACCATCATGTCAGCGAGCATGGCAGTAGACAGGTAGACATGGGACTGGAGCAGAAGCTGAGAGCTTACATCTGACCCATAAACATGAGGCACAGGCCTAACTGAATGGCTTTTGAAACCTCAGAACTCACTCCCAGTGACATACCTCCTCCAAGGCCATACTTCCTAATCATTTCCAAACAGTTCCACCAAGCACTGTTGCTGGAGACCAAACATTCAAATATATGAGCCTATGGGACCCATTCTCATTCAAACCGTCACATTCCACTCCTGGCCCTTATAGACTTGTGGGCCATATCATAATGCAAAATGCATTTAGTTCAA
This sequence comes from Apodemus agrarius, assembly GCA_964023405.1. Taxonomy (NCBI): domain Eukaryota; kingdom Metazoa; phylum Chordata; class Mammalia; order Rodentia; family Muridae; genus Apodemus; species Apodemus agrarius. The sequence goes on along the minus strand of OZ030012.1, from coordinate 30,651,915 downwards.
CTTCAAACCTTTTTGTCTGGAGACTGTTTAAAAGTCCAAAGTCTAAGGTCTTTTCTGAGACTCAAAGCAATTTTAACTGCAATATTCTATAAAATAAAAAAGCTAAGTACATACTTCCAACATCCTATGGCACAGAGTATACATTACCATTCCAAAGGGAGGAATGGGGGGGGGACATAGTGAGGAAATATTGGACCAAAGGAAGAGCATAACCCAGCAGGGCAAACTTCAAATTCTGTGACTCTATACCTGATATCAAAGGGCTTATAAGCTCCAGACTTCCAGCATTGCTGGCTGGCAATCATTCTCTCTCTTGGGCTGGTTCCATCTTTGTATGCAGCTCCTCCTGGCAGATATCCCACTGCTCTGACACCTTCAAGGGGTTCAGTGCAATCTGGGCTTCACTTTCATATCTTCGTACAACAGCCTCTGCAGGCCTCCATGCAGGGACTCTACATGTCTGGCCTCAGCAGCTTTCTTTAAACTTGGAAGAAGATTCTACAACCTGGATCCTTCATGACTCTAAAACCAGAACCCTGGCTGATGCTTCCAAGTTCTGTTGTCTGCTTGGGATGGAACCTCACCCTCTCCTCTGGTTATATTTGCAGACGCTTTCTGTTCTTGCTTTTTGGGGTTTTTTTGTTGGTGTTGTTTTTTGGTTTCTTTTTGGAGGGGGCAGATAATTCTTTAATTCTTCAGGCCTTTTATTTACAAGTTGCAAGATGAGGGTGGGGATGTCACATGAGAGCATCACCCCTTTCATTCTGTTTCTCTTTATCTCTTTCAGCACAAATTGTGTCTCCAACATTAAATTCCCTGGTCCTCCTTTTCTTATCACACTGTCCTCGTTGTATTTCCTCTTGCCCCACACAATCTTTCTCTTTGTAGACCTGTGTAAGAGTGGCTGCTAACAGCCATCATGTAACAGCGTCAGCGTTCAGCCATCTTGGAATCTCTTCTGCTAATGAGATTTGTCCAAAACTCTTCAATTTTGTTTCAGACACACTTTTAGGACAAAAGTTAAAAAGTAGCCACACACTCTTTGCCAAAATATCACAAAAATAGTCTCTAGTCTAGTACCTAATATTTTTCCCCTTTGAAACCTCTTGAGCTAGCCCTCCATAGTCCACATTGTTCTCAGCACTACTGACTTCCAAGCTCCTGCTAGGCCAGCCTGTTATGTCCTGCTTACAGCAGTCAACTGTTTTCCTAGTCCAAAATGTTTTCCGCATTCCTTCAAAATCAATAAATTAAAACACACACACACACACACACACACACACACACACACACACACACACACACGGCATGGCCCGGCCTGTCATACAAACCAATTATCTACTGCTGGTACCAGTTTCTGTCTTAGTTAATTTTCTATTGCTGTGAAGAGATTCTATGACCAAAGCAACTTATAGAAGAAAGAATTTTGGGGGGACTTACAGTTCCAGAGGGTTAGAGTGCATGACCATCATGGCAGCAACCATGACATAAGCAGGCAGGCATGGCACCAGAGCAGAAGCTGAGAGTTTACTTCTGGTCCACAGCATAAGGCAGGGGGTTAACTGGGAATGCTGTGGGCTTCTAAAACCTAAAAGCACACCCTCAGTGGAGCACTCCTTCCAACGACATCATATCTTCTAATCCTTCCCAAACAGTTCCACAAACTGGGGACCAAACATTCCAACATATGAGCCTATGGGGACCATTCTCATTCAAATCACCACAACGCCAGAGAGAAAATGTGCCTCTTCTGACTCTCATTTGTGGTCAGCCAGGTTCTAAACATATAAGGAATAGAGATCTATAATCCCTCTGGGACTTTCTACTACCTGGCTAAGGCTAGGCATACATGGCTCATGTCCAGGGAAATGTCCTCATAGCTGAGTTGGAGATCTGCCCATTACCCCTTTCTTTACTTAGTTCCCCATTCCTCAGCACCATGGACTTCCAAATGAGGTGAGCTTTGACATTTCTCCACCCTTTGATCTTATTGTTCTCGCTATGGATTCCTGAGTGATTCCTGATGATTTCTTACTCAGATCCATGAAATAGTTTGTAGTGGCTATTCCTGGTTGTCAACTTGACTATATGTGGAATGAACTACAATCTAGAATTGGAAGACTCACCTATGATCCTAATTTGGAGGCTCAGAGATATAAGTTTCTGACCTGGACTTAGCATGGAGATCTTGAAGCATGGATTCCAGTTCAAGGTCATCTGGGATTAAAGGTGTGGAGACATACACCTTTAATCCCAGATTTCAAGTTCATCTGGGATTAAAGGTGTACACCTTTAATCTGGGCTACACCTTCTACTGGAGACATATATAAGGACATTGAAAGAAGGAAGACTCATTCTTCCTTGCCGGCTTGCTTCGTGGGACTGAGCAACTGCAAGATCCTTGGACTTCCATCCACAGCTGCTGCTGACTACTGTTGGGGAGTTGGACTACAGACTGTAAGTCATCGACAAATTCCCTAGCTACATAGAGACTGCCCATACGATCTGTGACTCTAGAGAACCCAGACTAATACATAGTTCTTGTTCACTTTCATTTACATTTCATGTTCAACTGCAATCCAGGCTCAAACTATTTCATAAGATGGTCTTTGATAATAAAGGCGGAGAGAGCAAAGGACAGGAATATTAAAACAAACAAACAAACAAAAACTAAATCTCAAGTTACACAAATTGTTTTCTATGAAAGAACAATACTTTAATAGTTGCTAAATAATCCCAGGAAATAGTACAAAAGTCAGAAGTTCACAAACCACTATATAATATGACATTCTTTATAAGCAGCATACTTTTAACAGCTTTTACTAGAACTAGAAAATTGTTTAAAATATATTCTTTATCAATTATATATTTTATATATATTATATATATTTTAAAATATATTCTTTATCAATTGGTTGACCTTTACAAATGACTAAGATGCCAAAGGAAGTCTCCTCTGTCCCCTCTCCTCCTAGTCCCTCCCCCATCCACTCCTCCCTCTATTTCTCTTCAGAAAAGGGCCAGCCTCTCCTGGATACCAGTCAACCATGCCATATTGAGTTGCGGTAAGACTACTCACCACTCCTCATATCAAGTTATACAATTTTTAGGGCTAAGTCTACAAACACTTTCTTGCCTTACGCTCTTACTCCCCAACCCCCCCTAAGTTCAGGAATATTGTGATATCTCTTGATTCTGGACATTTGTGGTTTTATGTCTTTACCATTATCCTCCACAAAGAAACCATTTTCATTTCTGATCATTTTAACTTCTCCCAGACTGCACTGTTCTTTCCATTGGTGATGCTTCTGAAGATCTGTAGCAAGTCTATTGTGCTCCCACCTGCTTTGTTGCCTGTTTTAGTGCCCTGCATAGGGCAGTGTAGTGAGCCTAAGTCCTCATTCTTGCAAAGGAAACTCTGTTCCAATAAAGCTGCAGCCCCAGGCCTCTGTCTCTCTTCATCAAGGTGCCTGGCTCTGCTTCTACCACTCTGCCTCTACTGGCTCCCAGAAGACAATGCCATCTTCACAGAACTGCTTAAGCCCCAGTTGAGGGAAATCATTCCATTCCCCGAGTCTGTGTGGAACCAGTTGAAGGTCATCTGAGTCCTGTGAAGAACAGTAACACATTCTGACCAGTTTGGATTGGTGAGTGAGAAGCTGGACACTGTCCTCCACAAAGCCCAAGAATAACAGCATTTCTGCTTGAGTTCATTTGGGAACAACTCACTTGTAAAGAGAATGAACCCCCAAGGATTATTCTGATCCTAACAATAGAGTATTTGTCATCTAAAACTGCAGCCTGCCAGGCATTTTGGGCCATTTGAGCCATGTCTCTATACTGGCAATTGCAATGATTTCTTAGGTTAGTCACTTAGATAAACAGTACAATACAATTTATGCAAGATTCTGGGTCAGTCCTGGGCAGTCAACGGCATTTATTTTAACCTAAAGAATAGATTTTTCATGGTAGAAATTTTATATAGCATATTAGCAGCAGAAGAAATGTGTTGTGTGGAAAGCCCCCACTAGCCAAACATTCTTGTTTTGCTTATGGGGTGATACAATTGTCCTGAATTTTCTATCATGTCCAAGCAGATTGAAGTAATTTTTGTTTTGTTACATTTAGAGGTAAAGAAAGTACACATTTATCCAACTTTCTTTGTCCCTTTGTCTATTCAACATATAATCAGCAAATATTTGTTTGCTTAGGGACTACAGATTCAAAGGTACATAAGTGTTAAACACAGTCCTCCGGACATGTAGTGTGTACTGGGCAGCTGTGTGCTTGAGCAGCAGCACCACTTAGACAACTGTTATTTATGTGAAGAGTGCCACCGGAGCATAGGGACATAAGCATGTTCTGCTTGCAGATTCGCGGAGAGCTTTGAGGAGACTGTTTTAAGCAGCGGTATGGCATGATGACCTTGCCAACAGATCAGGTAAAATGTGAAGCATGACATATAGGTGTTTGGGGCACAGGCAGGTGACATGCTATGCTAGTTTGACGAGGCCTGAATGATCACGGAGAATCCAAGAGTTTTGCTGTCCCAGGCAAATGAAGATAGACCACTACCCTAGAGAACAAGGGTGTGGTGAACTTGAGAATCCATTGGCCCTCACCACCATTTTTATAATAATGGCATGCTTTATACCAGGGGTGTCCAATCTTTTTACTCATCTGGCCTACATAGGATAAGGAAATATTGTCTTGGGCTACATGTTAATAATTACAAGAAAAAAATGGATATAGTTTGTATATAATTTCGTCTGATACTTTGTGTACTTTGTTCTTGAAAATAGGGACTCCACAAATGTAGGTGCTGACAAAAGGTAATGGGCTGGATAAAGCCTGATTGTGAAGCAAGGGAAGCTGGCCTCCAGGAAGAGAGGACTGACAGGAGTCTACGAAAGAGTCATAATCAACATTTTCTCCAAGTTAAAGCCAGACTGCAGCTCTGTGCTTTCCATTCGAAAACTGGAGGGTAATGGTTATATCAACTGGGAATGGAGTCCCAGGGCTGAAGGGGATGGCTCGGTACTGAGGAGTGCTTGCTGCTCTTAGAGAGGACTGGAGTTCAGTTTCTAGCACCCATCTTTGGAACCTCAAAACTGCCTGCAACTCTGGCTTCCTTCATTCCTTCATGCATGTTTGCACATATGCAGAGAAACATAAAGTAAATCTTTAAAAAATATAGAATTTTTGATAATTTGCACGGAAATCTTGAGATCTTTGCATATATATATATTTATTTAATTATTGTATATAATATATTATATGTTCACATATTTAAATATGTTGATTTGATTCCCAGTACCCACATGGAAGATGACAATGATCTATAACTCCAGCAACAGAAGATCCTATGCTCTCTTCTAGGCCTTGCAGGAAAAGGCTCGTGTGTGCTGTGTAGTCATCCATATACATAAGCATCCATGTACATAAAATTAAAATAAATGAAATCTCAAAAAAATAGTACAGGACTTAAGAAACTTAACAATATCAAAAACCAAGGGCCTTTGAATGTACTTATAATTTAAAGCGATTCTATTGTTTGCATATATAAGAGAATTTATGCAACTAGAGCAGAGGCTATGACATCTTACATTTCCAACTGGGAGGAAGGGTCTTTATAATGAGGAGCCAGTCGGTGAATTCTGCTCTCTATCAGAATCAGATGGAAGTAAGGACCCTTCTCTTTTCTTTTCTTCTCAAGGTGCTTGCAGACAGCTACTGCTTTTTAAGTCAAATGGTAGAGATCCTCAGGGAGATAGGGACAAGGCCTTTGAACTTAAAGAATTAAAAGATCTTATTGCCAGTCACTAATCAACCTGTGGCACATGATGTAAGTCCCTCAGGATCACGCCTCTTTGGGAAGGTTCCCTTGGCCAGTTTAGCCAGAAGTCAACTTTAGCCAGGCAGGGCTTTTGTTACATCAGTAGGGCAGCACCAACTGGAACAGGCCCTTCCTGGAAGCAACCACAAGACCCATGATGGTAGCTGTCTGGCAGCAAAAAGAATGAGATCTGTTTTCATCCTTATATTGAATGAAAATATGGGGTTCCACATACACTGTTTACACAGTTCACATTGTATATACTGTTCACAGCACCGTGTGTCAAAAGGCCCCGTTGTCCACCTGAATTTGAGCTTGCCATACTTCCACTTCATTTGGTAAGCCATCACGATTTGAAACATTATATTGGTAAGTTGGTTTTCCTCACGAAGGTGCATATTGAACTCACCTAAACGAGGTGTTAAACTTATCAACAATGTTCATCTATAAGTCAGCTTTCGTCATCAAGTTCTGGCATGCCTTTTCTTTGTGAGACCATAAAGAACTTGGTAGGAAGTCAAATTACCATTTTGTAATCATAAAATATTTTCACATAACTTCACTTCTACATTTGGTCTCCATTTGGCCATCTTAGCTCTGAAAAAATAAATGATGTCGCCATAGTTAGCATCCACACTTCTCAGGACTTCCCGGAATGGGTGATGATTTAATCCCCTGGTCCCTATGATGTTCACAGCTTTAATGACGATTTGCATGATGTTACCATATTTAATGCTTTTGCAAATAAATTTTCTTGATTTTCTACACAGTGGTACTTGATCAAATGTGAGTCAGGCACACACACCAATTGCATCATCTGTTAATCTCATAAGTCTCCCAGCTTTACCTTTGTAATGCTGATTCTTGCTTATCAACTTGACATACTCGACACACAAAACTACACACAGCCAAACAGGAACCCATTTTCTAAATGACTTTAATGGTAACTCAACAACACATTATTGGTAAGTTCTGTGTTTCACTCCCCAAGTCACCAGGAAGGCATCGAATGTTTGGTTTGGTGGTGCTCATTCAGTTCCTGCTCTTGAAAGCAGACAATTGGGAAGCCAGTGTTGCAGGCCATAGTAACACTGGAGCCACGCATGAATACGAATAGCAAGAACATCCTCATGTTTATTTTGCATGGCACTGCTACATGACATCATCTATAGAGCTCATGTTTGAGAATTACACAGTTCCGTTATGGAAAAAAAAGGACAAAAGGCCTCTTGACATTTTAGGTACATTTACAGTTTTTCACTGATATCCTGAGCCACATGTGTCTCATGGGCTATCGGTTCCACAAAGCTGCTTCACGTAGAAAATATCCTTTTCTTCTTAAGTTACATTGCTTTCTAATTGGCCAATAGACTTGTTTAACTATGGGCTGTTATGAGTGAAAATTTGGAGATCTACTCCCTGGGGTAAATCAGACCTCATTTGCTCTTCAAAACAAATAAATACCACCTTGGATGAGTCTTTAAGCCAAATGAAGAACTACGAGAATTATTAACTCCTTCTCTCCCCTAGCATCCCTCTTCTGGTTTCTTGCTCCTTCCCTATCTTTCTTCAGAACCAAGTACCTGCTAATCCTGTTCTTCTCAGGAAGCAACAGACCAGCTGCTTTGTGGGTTCTGGAAGCAGAGATGTAGTGATTGGCCAAGCATCCATTAAAGGTCACTGAGCATCTCAGGGGAAACATCTAGCAGTGTAATAACAACAATCACGGCACTATTTTGCTTTCTTTACAAGTGTCCAAGAGCTTCACCCACATTAGCTAATCTGCTATAGAAACCAGATGCAAGTTTATCCTGCCTGAAGCTGATTTTCAAACTTTACCAGGCCACAGCCATTCAGTTGTGCATTGGTATTTATAGTGACTCCTTTTCTATTTCCGGTGCCTCCTCTCTCGTTTGAATGAATCTCAATGCCAGTGAAATATGTGTTTTTTGCTTCTTCTTAAAAAAAATTTTATTTTATATGCATGGGTGTTTTGCTGGTCTGCATGCCTACATACCACATGCAAGCCTGGTGCCTGCAGAGGCCAGATGTTGGATTACACAGAACTGGAGTTACACGTGGTTGTGAGCCATCATGTAGGTGCTGGGAATCTAATCCAGGTCCTCTGAAAGAACAGCCAGTGTCTTTCATGCCTGAGCAGCCCCTCCAGTCCCTTCTTAGTTTAAAATTTAAATGTAAGAATACAGGCGGAGTCCCGTTTTTATTAATTAATTAGTTAATTCACGTTACATCCCAATCACGGCCCTCTTCCACTCCACCAAGTCCCACCCTCACAAGACACTCCTTCATTACCTCCTCCCCTTTTCCACTGAGAAGAGGAAGCCCCCCCCCATGGGTGCCAACCTGCCCTGACATATAAAGTCACAGCAGGACCAAGCACATCCTTTACCACTGAGGCCAGACAAGGCAGCTTGGCAGGTAGAAGAGAATCCAAAGACAGGCAACTGAGTCAGAGCCAGCTGCCATACAATTGTTAGGGGACCCACATGAAGACCAACCAAAGAGCACGCAGGGGCTGAACCTAGGTCCCCTACACATTTGTAGCAAATGGTTCAGTCTCTCTGAGCCCCCATGGGTCCAGGTTAGTTGGCTCCATAGATCTTCTTGTGGTGTCCTTGACCCCTCCTGTTCCCTCAATTCTTCCCCAACTCTTCCATTAGACTCCACGAGCACCACTTAAAGTTTGGCTGTGGGTCTCTGCATCGGTTTCCATCTGCTGCTAGATGAAGCCTCCCAGAGTACAGTTAAGCTAGGCTCCTGCCCACAAGCATAGCTGAGTGTCATTAATAGTGTCAGGGTTTGGTTCTCTCCCATGGGATGGGTCTCAAGTTGAGCCAGTCACTGGCCATTCCCTCAGTCTCAGCTCCATCTTTATTCCTGCACATCTATAGACAGGACAAATTTTGGGTCAAATGTTTTGTGGCTGGGTTGGTATCCCTCTCCTTCAATTGGAAGTCAGGCGGTAGCCATTTCCATCTCCATATCCCCAGATGCTAGAAGGTTGAGCCTTTTAGTTCCAATAACACATTTCACATCATGGGGGCTAGGGATGTGGCTTACCATTTAAAAGCATTGCTGCCCTTCCAAATCACCAGGGTTTTCTTCTGTTGAGTGGCTCACAACCATCTGTAATAAGTAAGGGGATCTGGTGTCATCTGGCCTCTATGAGACCTGCGTGTACACACACACCACCACCACCACCACCACCACCACCACCACCACCACCACCACCACCACCCCATCACACCACACGTATGTGTATGTGCAAATTAAAAAAAAATTAAAACATACTCATACATTGTATTTTCAGGAGCATTTCTCAGACTCTAATTCTACCCAACAATAGTGAGAACAGGTTAAAGAGAATTGCAGCCGTGTGGATGTGTAAAAGTGCCAAATGGTTTCATATGTATGTGGTAGGGCTGCCTGGAAACCACTGACAAGCAACCTACAGAGCACACAGCTGCCTGTTATCTCAAAGGTGATGCACATATTCTGTGGGAAAGGACAAGGAAAGTGGCCTACTGGTATCCTGTGAGCCTCTAAGAGCACAGGTTCTGGGTGTTGGAATTATTAAGAGGTCCTCATTGTAGTACTCTACCCTGGGTAGAGTCGCTGCATCATTGGGTATGACATTTCTGCTGGCAATTACACTGTTAGACAAGCAAACTGAAGATTGAGGATGTGCTTCTTCAACAAGCAAAGCGAGGAGTAGCTGTGGGCCTACCAGCCCTGCCAGTCACTCACCGGGCACAACCCACGGTGGGTGCAACCCTTCCCAAGTATCCTGGCATCCTCTTGTATTTTTTGACTCTCATGATTCCCCACAGTACCCTGAAAAATCCTATTTTCTACAAAGAATTTCTTATTCTTATATGTTTGTATATTATTTCTACTCATGAGGATTTAGGTGAGAGAACAGGAAGATACAAGCTCTGTGTGCTAGCATCTAACTCCTGGGATCCACTTCCCACTCCTGTCCCGTAGAGACGTGCAGCCTGGCTAGCTTGTTTCACACCTTAGAGTGTGTTGCTTTGTGGAGCAAAGTGCTGTGCAGTTCATCTGGGGACGTGAATGAGACTGGGGACATGCTCATCACTATCACTTGGGACTTAGGACTTAGGCTGACGGGGTAGATGTCTGCAAGGTTTCCAACTGGCTGGGCCAGAAGGGGAAGAGCTCTAAAGGGTTATCTCTTTAGCACCCTGGGTGGGTAGCAAGTCCACCTACGTCTGGTTGGCTACAAGTGGTCATGTGATATCATTCAACCACAAAGGCCTGGAAGGTGCATTTCTCATTGGTGCCAGGAAAGCAGAGTTAGAGATGTTTGGAATTTTACCCAGCACGTAAAGTACTTAGCACCCCAGCTGGCAACCCTGACTGCACTCACTTCATGCTAGCTACACTTTAGTTCAGATCTGTGATCCATAAAGCAGTGCATAGGTACTATTTTAATATATTTCAAAGTGTTGCTGGCTAGTTAGTTATTGATGTACTATGCCTCTCTTTCAGAAGTCCCTAACTTTTAACACAAGATTCATAATCCATGACGTTAAAGTCAAGGACTGCGTCTTGGCCAGGGACTGGTAAGACTATGGAGGAGGAACCACTTGAAGTGGTTGGAATATCCAAGCGCTTTAGTAAGAAGCATCCAGGGACGATTTTTTAACACCCAGCACAGCGTTGTTTATAGTTCTTCTGTGTGTGGATACTTTCAGTACTTGGCGATTTGTTTACTGATTTGTTGACTTATCTATTACTGTTTACTGAATGTCTATTGCTAGGTTCTTGGGTATCACCGTTGAAGAAAATGAAGATGTTGGCCTTTGCGAAGCTTGAGTTTTAGTAACAGTAGAATGATGAGAAGACTAGGAGATGAGGCATTGGGGATTGGCCCTCATTCTCTCGTTGGTTCACTGTTGTCTTTAGACCCAGCAATAAAGAAAAGTGTCATGTGGATGTGCTGGAGAGCTAGTTGGCCTGGGTTTGAGGTCCCTTTCCTGCCCCTTCCTTACTGAGATGTGTGAGTTACTTTAGTTTGAAGCATCTATGTCCCCAACTACAAGCGTATAAACATAGGTGAAAACTTTACAGTTGAAGCAGTCTTGGAGAGTTTACTATCAAGAGCACGGAATCCCAAGCTTGACATCCTGGAAGTCCTTTTGGATGTTAGCTACTCTTGTCAGAGAGGGCACTCCCTCTCTCTGATTCAGCACCACTATCTGTGGAAAGAAGTTTCCTAGGCTCTTCTCCCTGCAAAATTCTCTGAGGAAATCCATAGCTCGTGCCCATGTGACCCCGTGGTATTCCTCATGATCTCCTCCGGCACAGTTTTCTTACCGGGCTCCTCTTTTGCCCAGTGCAGCTTAGCATGAGATCCTTTATTTGTCTTTTTGAGACTTCTCTTTGCCTCACTGGTGGGTTTTGTTCTTTCCTGGAACTTTGTGCACCACTTCGATACACTTCACTGATTAAAAACATTCTCTCCATAAACTTCAACACACTGGCAAAGGATCTTTGCCACAGCAACGCTCAAGAATGAAATTACAGGCCTCTTTGTGCGGAGAGCAAACATTTGGGAAGGAAGCCACTTTAACTCTGGGTGTACCAACTCCCACATGCTCCCAGATGACCCTCCCTGTCACAATGTCATAGATGCCATAGTGCCTCCGTAAGTGACCTTGTAAAGCAGCACTTCTGTGAGCCTTCCTACACTCTGAACTGAATGCCTGTGTCTTCCTCAAATTTACATGTTGACATTTAAGCCCCTCAGAGTGATGATATTGGTAGGTGGGACCTTTGGGAGGAGATTAGATCATGAGGGTGGGGCCCTCAAGATTGAGATTAGTGCCCTCATAGAAGAGACCAGAGAGAGTTTGTTTGTCCCTTTTGCCACATGAGGACACTGTAAGAAGACCACTGTTCACAGGGAAACAGGTCCTCAACAGATGCTAGACCCCACCCCCACCCCAGCACCTTGATTTTGACTAGCAGTTTCTGGAATGGTGAGGATGATTTTTTGTTTTTCTGTCACCTTATTCCTGATAGCATAGTGTCTGCCACATCTGTGTGGATAACCACTTAGTGCTCACCCTGGTATGGCAGCAGGGTGTTTAGAGGAAAGTGACACCAGCCACTTCCTGACTCCATGCCAGCATGTGGATGTGGGTTCTTGTCTCTCCACCTGTGGATCATGCTGCATGGCATTTTGCACAGAATGTGTTGATTGCAAGTGATAATCAGCCGCCCTTCCCCATCCTGGTGGTAAACTCCTGAGTAAACCAGACTGGGGCACATCATGTGTGGTGGGGTCAGCGTTACATTGGGTGAGACAGCTTGGATGAGAGCCAACACCGACTGTCTTAGTTAGGGTTTTACTGTTGTGGACAGACACCGTGACCAAGGCAACTCCTGTAAGGACGACATTTAAACAGGTTCAGAGGTTCAGTCCATTATCGTCAAGGCAAGAGCATGGCAGCATCCAGGTGGCCATGGTGCAGGAGGAGCTGAGAGTTCTACATCCTCATCTGGAGGCTGCTAGTGGAAGACTGACTTTCAGGTGGTGGCTAGGTTAAGGGCCTTAAGTCCACGCCCACAGTGACAAACCTACTCCAACAGGGCCACACCTAATATTAGTGCTACTTCCTGACCCAAGCGTATATATACAAACCATCACAGCAACTCTCACCAATGACTTTAGGAAGCCATCTAAACTCAGCAGATCTCAGCTTCTCCTCCATAAAATTGAAACCTAAGATTTGATAAATGATTGACAACATCTGCTTCCTTTTATTACTTACATACAGTGACTGTTTATCTTGTAATAAGAGATGTGCATATTGATCCGACTGAGTCAGCAGATGACAGAGCTGTAATTCTGGATAGTAACAAATTGATATCATGTAATGTTTATTGTATTTCTTGGTAGGGGAAGGAAGAGAAGAAAGACTGAAAAGGAAGGGGAGGGGAAGTGTGTGTGTGGGGGGGAGAGAAGAGTTCCTAGTGTTGACATCAGGTCAAGATTAACCACAGCTCAAGGTAGGCACAGCTGCAGTGTCCTGTCCAGATCTACTATAATGTGTCTTCACAAGAGCATCTGTTTGCATACTTGCCAATGGGATGCGTGTACTAGGGAAAGAGTTGCTATTTGTAATTGTACAAAGCACGATGGGGGCGAAGTCTGTCAGCACACCACCTGCTGCCCTCACCTGCTGGTTCTTGGTCCCCAATTCATCCCTTAGCTGTGCTCTTTCACACTAGAACCCCCACCTACTGTGCCGTCCATCTCCTCATACCTGAGTCTAAAAATCCCTCCCTAAATCCTTCCCAAGGCAGCCTGTACTGTCCGACTCTGCCCTCTGCGGCTCCCCAGATGCACCGGTGAGATCTTTCTCGTTAGTGCCAGGGGGTGACCTGATACTGCAACTCCTCATCCCGGGGCCTCCAGCATCCTCAGCCTTGTACGCAGAATGAACTCACCAAAGCAGGACTTTAGCCTTTTCTATTCCTGACTCCCTGCCACCCGACACTAAAGATTTACGCTGAATGCAGAGAAGGTGGAGGACGCTGTGTGGAGGCAGGGTAGAAGGGCCCCCAGTTTCAGTCTCCTCTCACAGCCAGAATATGAGCTCTTCAGGCTCTGTTTGGATCTCTTCTTTTTCAAACTCAGCGTTTAGGACTTGTTGCTTCCCAGGGTAGTTGGCAACCTTAGTCTGGGACAGGTGGAGCATCTCTTGGCTTTACTTTCCCATGACTCTCCACAGACTAAAGCTCTGTCCCCCAGGCTAGCTGTCATAGCTGGGCCTTACTCCATGGCTGAGGCAACAGCGCCACCTCCTGGTCTTAGTGCCCCAGCGGTGGTGTTCTTGAGTGCTCTCGCGTGCCCTCTTGTGGACCTCTGGAAGATGAGGCACAGAGAGACTTGGTGGCTGGAAAACTTCCCACGTGGTGTCTGATTTTGTTGGCTAGTGTAGGAGAAAGCCTAGAAACCATGGCTTTGCAACAAATTAGGTGAAGAGGTTCAGAGGCATAGCTATGATGAGTCTCGAGATCCACGTAAGATCTTATATTCTCTGGTGATACACACACCAGTGGAAATGGTGTTGATAGAAAGGATTTATGGAACGTGGTGGGAAGGACCTGAGATAGAAACAAGGCAGAGGGAAAGAGAAGGCAGTGTTGTTCTGTCCCATCCTGGAGCCACCAAGACCAGTGCAGAGGAGCCGGCCTTTCCCCAGCAGGCGTTCCACGGCGTGTTCAGTTCCCTGTTTAAACTGATGGGCCCTCTGTGTTATTGGCAATAATTAGCTGTCCCTGGCTGGGGCTCAGCCTCGGCTCCTGTGTCAGCCATATAAGAATCTCAGAGTCTTGGGAACGTGAGCTAGGCTTGAAATATACTTCCCTGAAAGGCTTATTTTGTTTGGGGACAAGTCTCATACCAATCTGTCCTGCCAAGAAATTACTGCTGTTAAACTGTTGGTTTTCATTGCTGTCAAACACAATCTTCCCAGGAAAGTACTAGGCAGTTGCCCTTGAAGGCCTGCTGGAAGAGAAGGCTTTTGCCTTTGTAGGACTTCCCTAGACCCCTTTGGGGGAAATTTAAAACAATAGAAACACTTTAGGATGGCTGTAGACAGTCAGCTGAGCCAGTCATCCTTGGGTTCTCCTCTCTAGGGTCCTGCTACCTACAAGGCCCCCATCACTATCTCATAGTTCCCTGGGAAGACCAAATGGAGACCTTTGGCCATAAATTCAGCTTCGTTTTGATCCTATGCTTGGCTTTACTCTTTATTCCAAATGCACACAGTCCTCCAGGGTCCAGCCTAACAGAGAGGTAAGGAAGAATGGGGAAACAGTATCCTGGCAGTATTTGTTCAACCCTGGACTATTGCAGGGACACTGGTGCAAATAGAGACAGTGGTTTCCTTTCCAGAATGGTTCTCAAAACATCTGGGAAGGCAAAGTGGGCAACGTTTTAGTCTGCTAGCATTATTTTCTTATTTAATTTGATCTTGTTTATAGTAAAATTTATTCTACTGAAAACACACCAAAAATTCAAAATGCGGCCAGACAAATTGCTACTTCAAACCATCCAATAGGGAGGGATTACTGTTCGATATGGAAGACAATGGTTCCCCAAGCATGCCTTTCCATTTTTCTCTCCCTTTCTAGGGTGTCGGGGAGTTGGTCGATTTTTAAGGACCTTTATCATTTTAGCTTTTCGAAAGGAAGCAGTTTTTGAAAAGTCAAAACTACAGAAGCACAGTAGACTATGGTTCTTAGAGGCTGAGGGGCTGGAAGACTCGGAGACACAGAATTTCACTTAGCTTTACAGGACCAACCACATAGCATGGTGACCTCGGAAATAAAAGCATATTATACATTTGAAAATTACACAGAGTTTACATTTTAACTGTTCTCATTGCAAAGGTAACGCTGGGGATAATGTATATATTTTAAATACTATAATGTATCCATTTCCTAATTCACACATATCAAATGTAATGCTTTGCCCCCCAAAACACTATTTTTAATTTTCAATTTAAAAATTTTGCAAAATGTAGCGTGATACAGTATATTTCAATACAAAATGCTATTATGCATATCTACTGCTGGTTAGTACAATGAAGGGAAATTAGGCAGGTCAGTATTACAATTATAAAGAATGCCATCTTTCAAGACAGGATGGTCAGAACAGTGGTCTCTGAGAAGGCAGGGGTGAAACAGAGAAAATAGAGAGGAGTAAGCTGTTGGCCATCCAGGGAAGATCATCCTGAGCAGAGGACTGATTCTGGGATGTGCTTGGTGTACTCGGAGGAAACTGGGACATGAGACCAGATCCAGGAATCAGTCTCAGGCTTTGATGCTAAGAAGCAATTAGACTTAGTATGACACCGAAGTGTTCCTGAATCAGTGGTGAGCGAGCTAGCCTCTGAGAACCTCTGTGTCCCTAGTCTGTACCAGAGGATGCTCTAAAGACACGCACTAATCCATGTAAGAGGGGGACGTGCATGGGGGCAGAGGGTGTGGGCCAAGTGTCAGATGCACATTCAGGGTCCAGGGGCATACAACTCAGAGGGACCACTTGTCTAGCACCTGTGTGATCCTGTTGCAAGTGGCAAGTGTGGTTTGTAAAAGCCCTAGTCTGAAGGAGTTCTAGAGATGAGAGAAGACAGGGGAACTCAAGAGCATTAGCATGAGCAGGAGCAGTTTAAATTGGGTCTCGAGAAGAACATTCATCTAGTTAAGAAGGAGTGGGCAGTAAAGAAGGGAAGAGTAGGGATGGCCTAGTTGGTAAATGAGCCAAACTGTCTCATAGTGGAGTAACGGGACCCAAAAGTCAGGGAACAGACTAAGGAGGAAGGAAGCAGGAAGGTCTCCTCTTTCCAATGCTAGATAAGCTTTGCTCCTTAATCCAAAGTCTCATCCAGGGTCAAAGTGACCAGGCCTCTGATGCTATTATTTGAAGAGAGGTTAATGGGCTCCCCAGAGGCTTCATCCTCTCCAAGTTCCGAAAGGGATGGTTACCTCATAGGTCAGTGGACCCACTTGCCCTTGAGTCAAGCAGTCCTGTCCCTGGGGCTGGCCGGGGAAGGATGGAGGCTTAGCACTGCCCAGAGTGCATGTCCTCTACCATGTGAATGGCCGCCTTTGCATTCTGTCCAAGGCTTCAGGTGATTCTGGGTCTTACGACCGGGGATCATCTGACAACGGATGTGGCTACCCAAAATGAGGATGCCCCGAGTCTAACCCTGTATCCTCCCTCTCCCAGGGATGACAATGTGCAAGTCACCAGCTGACAAGAGCAGAGACTGGAGTATGGGCATGGTCCCTGAGAACTGTGGCTATGGAAGGTGCCCACGGTTGAGAGCTAGGCGGTGGCTGCCAGCAGCAACACTCTGGTGTCTGCCTGCTGCCACCATCTATGAGATAATGTCTCTCCATTTTGGGATGGTGACATAGTTACATCAGATCTCAATGGCCAGTGCTCACATTCCAAGCTTGAGACGAGCGTGACAGCGGAGAAACCTGAGCTGAGAAGGACATTCTCGGGCTCGAGAATCACAAACCCGACAAGGAAAGGAATCTGATCAGAAAACATCACCATTTGGGTTATTTTAACGCCTGGATTTGAGCTGCCCTTTAAACAGAGCCCCTTCCATTACAGGACTTTGGTACCAGGTGACCCTGGCAGATCTTTCACTTGTTTTGAATTGGAGAATAAAGTTACATTTGAAGGCGGCACACTACAAGGTGTACAGACACAGTAGGGATCAGGAGCCCTGGGTCTGGCCTGGTTTTCTGGGCTCAGTGTGTAGCTGACAATGGATGTGGGCCACAGTCTAGGATTTTGCAGCAATACTGTGATAGTGGAAGGATGAAACTCTTCTCCATGTCCAGGTTCTGAAACCCCTCCCTGAGCCTAGGCACTGCAGTATTGAACGCATCTAGGCATGACCTTTGTTCACTCTGAACTTGTAACCTAGAGAAAGGAACCTTATTATCGTCTTTGAGAGATCTCTGTTATCCCATCAGCCAATTTGTAGAGCAGGAACTATTTGTGAGCCTACTACTCACCAAGCATTTTGTTGTGGAAGGTAGACCTTCCTTACTCCATGTAGTCTACATACTCAGGGAGAGTATGTATAGAAACAAGGGACCTACTCGGGAAACCACAGATCCTCCTAACTTCAAGTGGTCTGCTGTTCTGGGTCTCTGCAATGGAAATATGACCCAAGAAAAGGCTAAGGAACAGTGATCAACAGCTAGCATCCAACTGTACAATGAGTGATGAGGCTGCAAGGGTAGAAGAAGATCCTTTCCCCGGAGAACTGGGACAGTCTGCGTTCGGCTGTCAGTCAAGCGAGAAGAGAGTGCCTAGCTTGTCATCTAAAAACCAGAAGAAGGTGGACCCCTGTGCAGAGACATGAACTGCAAAGTGGCTTAACTGAGTGGTGACCTTGGAGCAGAAAGCCTGTGGAGTCGCTCTTCCCTGGAAGGTGGAGGCTGAGGCTGGCATCTACTTGTTACAGCTAACACTGGTGTAGGACAGACAGCAGGACCATCCATCATTGCTTTAGTGCATGGAAGGCTCAGGTCTCAGGCTTAGTTTTGTCAATGGTAATAACGGATGTGAACTACACACCACTGCCAGAGGTTGTCCTTATGTGCACTGACTCACTTAGATCTCCTGCCACCTTGCCTCTGTGAGAGAGCACCATGCTTGCTCCCAGTTCGCAGATAAGGAATCGAAGCTGCAGAGTGTCTACCCGATTTACCCATGGATCCTGGGCTCGCCACCGGCAGAGTTGGCGTGCTCCTTGGCAGTCTGTGGGCATAGCCCTTTCAAGTCTCTAATCCCTGTCCAGTGGGATAGCAAGCCTGTGCCAATGATAATCTGCCTTTCAGATTTTTCTTTAGTCAAACGAAGACGTGCATTCTTAAATTACCTGAGAACTGTTGGTAAGATCTAAGTTGGACTGGAGATAGGAAATACGTTGTGACTCAGGAAACCCTACGCACATGTGAAGTATATTCCTCAGCACAACGACCAACAGATAAAATGATATGGGTAATTGCACAAAATGCTGGTGTAAGCCTCATGGATCCACTCCTCCTCTCTCCTGGGAAAGGCCGATTGGAGGTAAGGTCCTTTCATTTCTTGAACATTTGAGGGCGTGGCTTCTTCAGACCTTCATGGCATCCCAAATCACCAGAATTGTAACAGGTTCCAAGAAGAAAAGTGCAAGGAAGAAGCTTTCCTTTGAGGAGGCTGGAAGAGCCAAGTCAAGCACATGCCTCTGTTCTTCCTTCCCTAGGTTGAGGCCCACATGAACTTGAAGAAAACCTCTAGGAAAAGCCAAACTGAGCGCCATCCCCAGCCATTCATCCTGTAACATACTTCGGAAGACTACCTTCATTGTCCCACAGACTGGGCTGGATCCAACTGTAATGAAGTTGTTGGGTGGGACAAGGACTGGTTCCATCCAACCTCTTTGTATGTAAGAAATCAAAGACTGGGATGGTGAAACTACTGGTCCGTAGTCCGTAGCATCAGTGAAACCAGCCATAACAGGAAAACAAGTTTCTCTGTATTTGTTTCTTGTGTATTGTATGGATATATCACCTGTCAATTAAAAAAAGCCTATGACCTATAGCTTAGATGGAAAATAGACGGTAGGATATCAAGAGGAGAAAGAATTCTGGGAGAGCAGGAGGCGGGAGATTCGACAGAAGATGGGATGAGCTGGACACATGGCACCTGAGCACAGCCACATGGCAGACTGTGGCCTGGAGTAAATGGGATATTTGAAGTTACATCTAGTCAGAGAAGAGCCTAGCTATATGGCCAAGGTTTTCGTAAATATATTTTGATTCCGAGTCTTAGTTCTGGGAGCATGGGGCTGGGACAATTCTCTCTTATGCCATTGCTCCCCTTTCTGGAAGGGCTGGGGTGAGTAGGAATTTATCAAAGATCCAGGGTGTGCCCTATGTCATCCACAAAGCACAATGAGAGGTCTTGCTTTTCAACTCACCTCTCAAATGGCCCATCTTCTCCTCTGTGTTGCCCGAGAGCTTAATCTGGATACTCTACAGGAGTCTCATGGGTACTATTAACCATTTGTCTTCCTTTGGCTAGGACATGCTTCCCTTTGGGTTTGAAAAACAGAACCTGCTTACTGTGCTGGGTACTCCAATGAGCAGGAAGAACCACTTGTAGCTATTATATAGCACAAATACACCAGAAAGCATTACAAAATAAAATAAAGGGATTGGGGCCAGTCTGGTACTGAAAAAAATCTGCACCTTCTTTGAGCCCATCAGACGCCCCCATGATATCAACGCCCTTTCACTGAAGCAGCTGAGAGAATATACAACTGGTTGTGTGCTTATGAGGGGACCAGAGGGAAGAGCTGTCAGTCTGATATCCATTTCCACGTTGGATCAGACAAGCTGACTCAAAAGCACAGGAGGCAGAGGCTAGCCGGCTACTGTGGCGACAGTTCAGGAGCTCAGAAAGTTTCAGAGAGAAGCAACCTAAGCCGTGAAAGTCACTCTAGAGCCCTGCTTCTGAGAGAAAGGTGAAGTGACCTCCCCTCCCCTGATATCTTGTCATAGCAGAAGGGAGTTCTAGGGGAAGCAAAGCCTGATGCTTCCCCATTTTCTTGCTCAGAACAGGGTGTCCTTGCTGTGTCTAGTTAGTTGAAGGGGCCATGGGTGCACAGGGGCTCTTACGCCCATAAGAAGTTGGAAAGAAAACTCCCAGATGGCACTGAGCCTTCTAAGTCCACCAGAAGGGAAGAAAGGTGTCCGTTGCCATAGGACACGTATGCAGCAAACAATGTTGCTCAAAGCATGTCATCAGCGCCACTAGCCCAAGTGGGGGCAGAGGAATGAGCTTGGGAATTTGCTACACGACAGAATGTACAAGGCGGAACCTGGGAGCCAGGCATATTGTTCAGTGCTGGAGAGAGAGACTGTACCTCAGTCTGCTTGGGAGGAGTTTACAGCCCAGAAGGGAAGACAGACATTCTAGACAGTCTGAAGGCAGCCTTGAAAGGAACTCTGTCAACTGGGTACCTCTCAGTGAATATACATGGGTGTGTTTCAAGCAGGGACCTGAAGAGACACTCTCAAAGGGATCTCTTTATTGGCATATCCCATCAGCAGGCACACGGGAGGGATGCTGAGCAGAGCAGTGGCCAAATACATGCAGTTTGGCTTTCCCATGCCACGATGTTCTACCCAAGTCCTAACTGCTCAGCATTGGTCCATGTCTTTGGACAGGTTCTCTAAGAGGCTCAACCTGTATCAATAACTGGGGTGGGATGCAGGGATGGAAGCAGCTTCATCAGTGTTTCTAAAGTGATGTTGTACCCAGTCCAGCATCAAAACAGTTCTCATAGCAGAATGCTCAATATGTCATTAACACTTCTGAGCTTTGGAATCTGAGGTAAAAAACCAAGGCAAGCTAAACTCCGGCCTTGTGAACAGTGTGCACGATGGAGAGTTCATCCAAACACTTCCCCTTAACCTGACAGGGCCTCCGATTTCACTGGGCCCACCTCCTCCCAGTAGACTACCAACTGAGGAAATATGAGACATATCGTTAAGCTGATGGCTATGCCATATATCAAAAAGATATTGGGGTGTCCAAGTCAACCATGAAGAGAAGATATACCAAGAAAAATTCATTTTTGAGGCTATACAAAGCAATGACAGAGACAGAAAGAATGTGTACATTTCCCCCCTCTGTTGCTGTGTGCCTAGTTTTAAAGAACATGACTCCAAAAATTAAGCTAGAGAGGAATTAGACAGAGTGAACCATCAGCTCAAGGCTGGCTACTTTGAAAGGAACTAAATCAGAAAAATTCCTATCATTCGGGGGGAAAAAACTACAGAAACCCCAACCACACAAAGAACTCGGCTCATTCATCCATTCCTCAAGCTATAGAGTTGTAGAAACACAAGCCCTTGCCTCAGTGTCTCCAAAATGCTAAAACGAAGGATCCAGCTCTGTTGCTAATGAGCAGAAAGCTCGCTGGCATTGCTGCTGGCTTGGTACACGTGCATCATGGCCTTCTGATCTGCCCTATAAATGCATAGGCACCACACACGGGTGCATCTCTGCAAGGGACACACCCCCTCTCACGCGTTACAACAGCAGATTATTCTACCTCAGCCAAATAGGCTGAGGAAACTTTATGGGTCCTCACCCATATGCAAGACATTCAGTGTGGGCTGGGGCGGGTCTGGTATTAATTATCCAGTGCTCTCCATTGGAATAAGTGGTTAATCCCAAGGAGGTTTACACTGGAGAATGACCAACCTTCCCCAAGGGTGGATACGGAGTCATCCTTGGCTCCATATGATTTCCCATCATGTGCTGTGCAAATGTGCCCTGGAACAAGGAACAGGCGTTATTCCACGGCGGACAAATGCTTTACGCAAGTGTACTGCAACATAGAACCCAAGCACTGAGCTCTCCAGATTTCTTTTATGAAAACCAACATCGTCTTGACTCTCTCATTGACTGAACTTTCTTCTCCATCCGTCCACCTGCTCTTTCCTCTTTCCCACCGTGGCCTGGGGGCTACAGACCAACTGATTCTGCAGACTCAGAAACAGGTGCCCTTGTCCCTTCCAGCCCTTACACAGGTGGCCAGATGGCTCGGGTCCCTTAGTTTTCCGTGTATGGCAGTGGTCTCGTTATGATCTGGGTTTGAATCCATAGCTACAGCACTGAACACAGCATGGAAGAGAGCAAACATCCACCTGTAAGGAATTTGTGGTCTCCTTCCTTTAAAAAAAATACTTCGACTTTGAAGGGTTTCCTGTGTGGTATCACGGACATTGCTTAGATACTGTTTGAGAAGGGGTGTGAGACAGGTCTTTAAACTTAGAGCTAAAGGAACTCAAGGAAAACATTAAGGAAGTCGGTGAGTGAAGCGGAGGTAGGTTGTCTTTATTTTCTCATCTTGGTAGCAGCTTTCCTTCCCGATAGTTGGGTGTGGGAAGGAGCGCACAGTTTTCTTTAGGTAGACGTGGACTGTCTGATCTCAGTGAACTTGTAAATACAAGCGAGGGAGTCAGTGATTCACTGACTTAAAAAAAAAATAAAAAACATTTTCATGGCCGGACCCACTCATTTTTGTTCTGTTTTGTTTGTTTGTTTTGTTTGGTGGGGTGGAGCAGGATAGTGGCATATGCATGGAGTCTCAGCTCTGGGAAATAAAAGCAAGAGGATCGATAACTTTGAGGTCCGCCTGGACTGCAGTGTTTGATTTTATGTGGCCTATGTACTTACGTGTCACACAGTACATCCTAAACTTGTACAGGTTCTTGCTTAGGACACACAAGAATCAACTTCCGTTCCTTGCTATTTGCTGTGATTGAGGACATAATAAGGTCTTCGCAATGCAAATTTGCCACCCACCTTTGTTTCTGTGTCAACCTCTGTTCTCTTGAGAATTGCTTCCTTGGAGTTATTCATATAGTTTATATCTTAGGGTAAATAAATATAATCTCCAAGTAAATAGTATTTATGCTGTACCAACTGTGCCATAGATATATTTCTATATACATATAGACAGACAGACAGACAGACAGACAGGGATACAATGGGGAACTAAGAAGACACTTGAGCTCACTGCTCTCAAAAAACTGTATGGAAGACAGTATGTGTATGTGGTTTGACTGCAGAGATAATGTAAATAACCCTGAAGGAGAGGGACAGCTTAGGCTGTAAGACCACACGATACTTATTGGAGAAGATGGGACATGAATTGGTTCTGACAGGTGGAAGGGGAAGCCAGAGGCCAACATGGAGTGTGGACAGGAATCAGGTGCTCTCCCCTGTAGAAACAAGCACAAGGAAAGAGGGCAGAGGCTAGAAAGTGTCAGAGAAGAGCACAGTTGTCTAAGGCAGAATGCTAACCTCAAGATTTCTGTAAAGCTTTCTTACCCAACTCCCTGCCTCAACCGTCTCCGTAATAGACAGCTCCCACGAAAAAGCCCTTCCGTCGAACAAACCTGTGGCCCTCCCAGTGGCCCAGGAAGCCTTGATGAAAGATATGTCCTCCCTCCTTGAAATAATTGTTTTCCAAAATAATGGAAGGTTGTTTCACCACAAGCATGGGAAGATGAAAAGGAGCTAGCCTGCTCTCACGTTGCTGCAATTGGAGTTCACAGGAGCGGCAGTAATAAAGGATGTGAACTGTAGAAGAGATTTCCTTCCCAGAGCAAGATCTGTTTCTCCTGGTGGCAAGATAAGACACGCAGGCACTTTATACACAGCATCAAGGCTAATCTTTCTAGTAGCCACAAGGACAGAACGGCTCCACAGCAAGGGGTACAGCAAAGAGTCAGTGGATTGGGACGGGTAGAGGTCATCGGATCCCTTGGGTCTATAGTTTTAGGTGGTTGTCAGCTGCCCAACCAGAGCACTGGGAACTGAATTCGGTCTTCTGGGAGAGCAACAAACACTCTTAACCCCGGAGTCATTTCTCCAGGTCCGCGTTAGTCCCTTTGTTGGTTCTCAGAGACTTCTGAGCTTGGTTTTCCCCGTCATGGATTAAAGTTTCTGGGGGTAATCATAGCCAATTCTCCCTTGCATGTAACATCCAAGTGCAGTGGAGACACAGAGTAATGGAGCCAGCAGCAACCGGCCCAGTGTGAGTCGTCTTACCACTATAACACTTTAATGTTAAAATTAGCTTCTATTTTCTAAACAAACATTGTTGACCCCAGGGGCTACTTTGGGTTAAGTAGATAATCTTACTTAAGGAGATGGTTTTTGGCTGGGCATGGTACTTATAATCACAGTGCTTTGGAAATGAAAAGGAGGAAGGGTCGTAAGTTCAAGATTAGCCTGGGCTACATAGAGACCTGTCTCAAGAAGCAAGCCATGTTCTTTACATTTGCATCTTGATTCAGTTCCTCCCTCGTCTCCATTTATTACGCCTCACAGTCCCCAACTGTTCACATTTCAAAACCTCTAACACTTACTTCTATAGACATGCCTGCAGGTAAGGGCAGAAGACAGGGAGTATTTGGAGAAACCCAATGCCACATTGGTGAGGAGGTATCAGACTGTGTTCTCTTCCTCCTTCTCCTCCAATCCTGTTCTGTTTCTAAAGAAGCAGAGTTGCCATGGGGCTTTGGTCAGGTGAGTAGTGCTGGGGGTGTGGCCAGAAGCCTGTTAGAGTGGGAGCAGCTCTGTGGCCCTGCCAGGTGACCTGGTGTGCACAGCGTCTCTGCCACCTCTGAGCAGAATCTGCTCATTAGTTGATGCCACCTTGCTGCGGGAATGGGTCCTGACCAGTTTCATTTGTTTCTTTCATGGCGTTTGAACTTCCTTATGGGTTTGGATTTTTAAATGATATTTTTATGTGGACATCTGGACAGGGGAATGTGCATGTGTGAGTGTAAGGGCCAGCAGTCTAAGAGTGATGTTCAATCTCCTGGTGCTAGAGTTACAGGCTGTTTGGGAGTTGCCTGACATGGGTGCTGGGAGCTGATCTCTGGTTCTTTTCAGGATAGTACTCATTGAGCCATCTCTTCGGCAACCTGGGCCAATTTAAAAAAACTGTCAGTGCTGTCTGTGCAATGGGGATGATCAGGTAAGGTTCAGGATGTGGAAAGATGCCTGAGACAATGCCTCCCTCCTGATGCTCTCCTGAGAAATCCCCCTTTTCCCCCTGTAGTGGTACAGGATTGCTAGCTGAACTTCACCCTTCAATGGTTCCATTCTCTTTTCCACAAAGGCAGTGAGAACGACTATCCTGTGATTTCTGGCATTTCCAGTGGGAAAGGAAACAGAAGAGGCCAAATTACGGCAGAGTTCGTCCAGCTGGGCCCTCGACTACAAACGCCTCATAGCTCCCCTCCTTGCCAATGACCGGCCCTTCCCATCCTATCCTATCCAGGACAGACTAGCCTTCAGCTGGGGAAAGTCACTGCTGTGGTAGGAAGGACACATGTCAGGTGCTACTGGGGTCTCGGAAGGGACCCTCTCACCAGCCTCCTCAGCCAAGGGGCAGGAAGTGTATCCTCAACATCTCTTAGCATGACATTTGTACTTTTCCTGGGCCCCATCCCAGATCATCAAGTCAAAATTTGCATTACAAAAATCAGAAACAAGATTCCAGGTGAACTGCAAGCACAAGTTTGGGAAGCACTCTTTTAAGCACTGGACAGGATCTGCAAACTACCACTCATGGGTCATGTCTGGCCAGCTGCCTGTGTGAATTCACACTTTGCTGGAACACTGTTCACTAGTTATGAATTGTTGGTGGCTGTTTTCATGCTACCATGGAAGAACTGAGTGGTTCCCACTTAGGATGCAGTCACAATGCCTGAAACATTTGCTTTCTGATCCTCTACAGAAGCTTCCTGGCTACTGTATTCGGCTCGAGAGGCCTCAGAAAATGAGAACCTGGTTAGATCTTGCTTTGTAAGACAAAAAGGGAGCTTGGTACAGTGGTTACATAAGTGTGTCTGGAGAGGACTGATGAGATTTGTATCTAGGCTCTGTCACTTTCTTGCAAGTAACTGATATGTCATGTGTCAACATAGGTATCATGCTCCACATCTATGAAATAGAACATGGTAGAACTTAATCTCAGTGTTGACTTTTGGGTAAATGACATATGCAGTACTTCAAGCAATGATTTCAACAAATGGCAGCTCTTAGACTTCCATG
Organism: Apodemus agrarius; assembly: GCA_964023405.1. NCBI lineage: Eukaryota > Metazoa > Chordata > Mammalia > Rodentia > Muridae > Apodemus > Apodemus agrarius. The sequence goes on along the minus strand of OZ030012.1, from coordinate 30,625,855 downwards.
GTGACTTATGGATAGAATGACTCTCAAGGGAATCTATCAATTGTCTATCAATTGCTTCTTTCTTGAAACTCCTCTCCTATCTGTCTGATGTTTTAGTATGTGCCATGTCTTTGAGAGGAAAGTCCCTTGCAAGCCAACCATTCTTCCAGGCTAGCCTCGAACTCCAGATCCTCCTGCCTCTGCCTCCTTCAGCAAATCCTACCGGCCTGCGCCACCAGAACCAGCGCAAGCCAACCATTCTTAATGTGCACAGACTGTCACTGAGTGTCAGGGTAATAAGTAAGATTCCTGGAGGGGCTCATGAATGGATCCTTCATTCTTTGAAAGAGGTACCCTATCCTTTCAGGCAGTGGGTCTGGATGTAGTGTCGGGAAGCATAGTAAGCACCGGTCAGGGAGTCTCAGGACAGACCTCAACTGTTTAAGATGGGAATCAGAAAAACAAATAACAAAACAGCTCTTGTGAGGTCCCAGAGTTGTTGAATCAGTGAGCCCCTGGGACTCGTTAACTTCTGTGCACTGACTTTATGGAAGAAAACACAATGTTCCTAGCACCTTCATTCCTGTCAAGAACAGCCGAATACACAGCCAGGGACTGTGTTTACATTGTCACTCCATCTAGGACCTAACAGCTGTTAGGTGCTAAGAGCAAAGGAAGATTGGTCTCTGGAAAGGAATGGACTGAGAAAAGCAATGGAGGACTCAAGAAGATCTGGGTTCTACAGATGAAGACCACAGTGGAGCTGCACCTCACAGGTGTGAGGGAGGCATTATTAAATGTATGAGTATACACACACCTCTAGGCACTCTTGGTAGAAATGTAGCTGCTACACTGACCAGTATGTAGGTGCTTCAGATATTCAAAAACAACTAAATAATCTAGCAGTCTTACTTTAGGGTACTTTCATCTAAAAAAAAAGTCTTGAATGCAGGGATCCACAGAAATACTTACAGTCCCCTCTCCATTGCATTCATACTAGCCAAGAAATGAAAGCAGCCTAGATCTCCACCACTGGACAACCAGATGAAGAAAATGCAGCGCATTCATAAGAGAGCATTGCTGAGTAAGAAAGAACTTTTCACATGCCGAAGCACAGGTGAACCAGAAGCCACAATGCCAAGTGAATTAAGCCTGTTACAGGGCACATACTATACAACTCCACCCACTTGTAGTGTATAGATGCACATACACAGAATGTGGAATGGCGACCATCAAATCCACCACCACCACCCTCCAGGGGACAGGAAAGATTGCTGTTCACTGAGTATAAAGTTATACATGATGGAAATGTTCTAGAGATGTGGTATAGAACAGTGTTTATGGAAAAAACTCCATGACACCCTTATAACAAAAGATAATGTTGTATGCTAGAAATTTCAAAACGGCAGTCAGGGCAACTTCCATTAATATTAAATTGTCACATTCCCTATGCTCTGATTTAGGAGAGTGTTTTCCTTCTAGGTTCTACAACATCTAATCCAGAAGTTTGGGAGTAAAAATTGCGGTCTACTATATATTTACATAAAATTATATAATTACATACAGCTTTCTTGAACTTCAATAAATAACAGAAAGGATGGCATTTAGAAATTGCCAGAAGGAGCACAGTATCTACCCATCCCTCATCTTTGTACAAGTGTGCAATCTAGACAGAATGGGTGTTGGTCACATTTCATACTAGTCTGAATTAAATGAGTAAGCTACGTCTTAAAAAGGCCAAACAGGAAAGAAATGAAGTGGGCCAGAGTGGGCTCAGTTCCCCCTGCTTTCCACTTCCAGCCTGGAGCAGCATCCCAATACCCGTGGCTCTCTCCCATAGGCTGGTGATCTGAACTGCAACCAAACTTAGCAGGTCTTTTTCAAAGCCAGATGGGTTTTGACATATCCTTGGTTATATTCCTCTCTTGATGATAGCTTCTCTTTTGAGGGCAGGTGGAGTAAAAGTGGGTCCTCTTCTATGAAGTATAAGGAAGTTCTCTGGGCTCCAGACATGAAGAGATCCCTTAGACTTCATTGCCATAAGAACTCATGGCGTGCTGGGTTACTGACAGGGTTTGTGCACACATGTGCACCAGGACTGGTAGCAGATTCAAAAGGACACAGGTGGCTATGGCCATGTGAAGGGGTGGGTGTGGGGAGAGAAGCCTTCCAGAAATCAGCATTGTTCATTCTATAATACAGAATAAAATCACCTTCACTCCAGCAGCCATAGGATCAGCTCTAAGGTACCCCCTGAAATCATATCCTTAGCAGGCACTCAGAGGACAACATGTTGAATGTTGAATGTTCCTCTGAGGGCCCAGGGAAGGAGATACTTCAAGAGCTTTGGAGTCATCAAGGCAAGCTTCAAGACCAGACGAGGCCATGAAACTTTATTTCATTCACTGCTTTGTCTTTTTAAGCAAGAACAGCATGGTGAGCCTTCCAGTCACATCAGAGTGTAATGTACAGAGCCTCTCAGGACAGGAGAGTAACACAATTTCACAACCTTTTTTCTATGAACAACTTTAATTGTGTACTCATGACGTCCTTCAGGGTCTGTGAAAACCTTGATGCTGGCTCCTGATGCCTTCCCCATTCTCACCAGGCTTTCTTTCTCCATGACCCCCACCCATGTGGATGCCGAGGTTGAGTGCAGCAAGGCCAGAGCTACACAGACCTCTGAGCTGAGGGTTGGCTAAGGTCCCCCATGGTGCCCTGGGGCGCCAGCTGCTCATATGCATTTACTGGGCAGCAGCACTTCCCTGTGACTTTGCCTTCACCTCCCTTTCCTTCTAACAGCTGCTCTCTGTTGCTCCATCTTTCCAGTGGACACAGAGTGCTCTGCTTTTATTGCTGGACGCCTAAGGACTCATTCAATCTTTAAGGAACAGAAAGTAAACTCTGTATCCTGCAAGGTTGCTATATTACTCTTGCCAGTTTTGTGGAGGGAATCCCCCCTTATTCCGATTTCTGCTCTTTGTTCACCCTCAGCCATGGAACAAGTACTTTCCCTTCTCTTTGGAAAGACTGAGGCCAAATACGTAACTTGCCATGCGATTCTGTTGATAGAGGGAAAGTTACAAATCCAAAACGCATTTGCTCTTGGGTAGGGGCTGGGAGGAGAGTTAAGAAAATCTGCTGCGTAATCCCTCGCAGGAAAGGGTGTGGAGGGTGGGGTGGATTTACCAGAAGTTTGACAGCATGCTTTGAAGCCTTCTGGACAGGAAAAGTATAGCCACCCAAGGAAGCAGTATTCTTGACATCCTTTAGACGTCCATGGTGTTAGAAAATAGCCAAAGAGCAAGTCCCTGGAGACATGCTTTCCTTCCCTCCTCTTCTGGAATTGTTGGGAAACTAGGCAGGGTGAGGGGCGGTCCTGAATGAATGCTTAGTTTCCAGGTAGGAAAAGAGCCCAGGAGACTGCTTCTCCACCTAGGAAATTTGGCGATCGTTTTTCTCCTGTATTACCTACCACTGTACATTCATGGATTATGTGCACCAAAGTGCAGGGCCATGCTGTTGGCAAACCATGATGGTGAGAAGAAGGCAAAGGAATAGCCTCTGCTTCACAGCTTCTGTCCCCAAGGAAACAAGACCTCCTCCCTGCAGCAATCCACATGCCAAAGACTATGGAAACAGGTACACATGCAAAGAGGCTATAGAGCTCTGCCCTGTGCTACTAAGGGAGACCTGGTAGGGGAACTGAGCCCCTGAGATGAAGACCAGCTGCGCTAGCCTAGCTCCAGAGGGCACAGGCATCTTAGCTGTCTCTTTTTCAAGCCTTTGGAGACCGTGTCCTAGCTCAGTGGAGAGGCCATCCTCTTGAGACTGCCTGGGGAATCTGAGGCAGAGGTGGTTGGGACACACTCTTCAACAGACGCACTGAGATCCAGGAACTCCAGGATAACATCTCCGAGGCAGTAAATCAAATGTCTGAAACAAATGCATAGAACAACCAATTGAGAAGAGGGCCTGCCTTACAGCACTGTCTTACAGTTTCCATCTTATAGAGCACAAAGAGGCCTCAATGTTACCAGAAGCTGCAGAGTCTGGGAGGCAGGGGCCATGATTCAGTGATTTTGCACTACTGAAAGCTACAGCTCAATATATCAAGGACAGTACTCGAAACCAGACTGTATGAAATGACATTCTCTACGGTTACATCAGTATACTAGCACTACTCTGCAGAACTTGAGAAGAACTGTTGTGCTGTCAGATTACAGTTGACTTCTGCTTGCAATAATGCATCCCTGTGGATTTCCTCTCCATGACCTGAACCCTTGAGGACCAGGAGCTGAGCGTTTAGATTATGGCATAGGCTTGGGAGGGCAGATGCAAGGGCACCTGACCCTCACGCAAAGTCTTCCGGCCTTAGAGAGGGAAGCTATCGTTTCTGAGAATTCCTAGGTTCTAATCCCTTTATATGACTCTGCTCATACTATCCCATTTATTGCTCATTAAGCAATGACAATTTCTGATCTCAATACTAAGCACAGCTTTGCTGTGAGGCTGGGAACCTATGCTGAAAGCCATCAGGTAAGCTGACTGCGAAGGCCAGGGTAGACTCCTGCACTAGGGACTTGCAGATGTTGGGAACTTCTTCAGCACAGTGCTTAAGTGCTAATGTAACTGTATAGAAAGTATGGCATTTTATGACAGTTAGATACCAGGGATATTCTTGCCTGGAGGTTAACAGGGTATTTTTAGTAGCTCATGCTGGGTCTACACTGAGTTCTTCCAAGCACAAACAGCGGCTGGTCCTACAGCTGCTTACTACCATGAGTTTGTTCCAAAGGTGGCAGCATGGCCTTCACTGCATGTGTGCAGAATCTGGGTACTGGAGCCTTTGTATGTCAAGTGCAGTACTATTCTGATAATGGGCTCTGTGCTTACCAGCCTTGCTACCCGTGACAGCACACAGCGTGCCCTATGCTTGTTAGGCATGCATGCTCCGGCCTACCTGTTGATGAGGGGCTGCTGGAAGGATTCCAAGACCAGACTCCAGCTCAGCCGGCACTTGTTCACTCCCAGGATTTCTACTAAAAAGTCTGAAACAAACAAGCAAGCAAACAAACAAATAAGACAGTTGTGTTACCACTTCAGCCTCAGAAGCCAAAGACCTCAAAGAGCATCTTTCAGAACTTTCGCTGTCTCACAGTTTGGCTACTTCTGGCATAGCCCTAAGATACACAGCCAGAAACCCCATAGGACAGAGGAAAGTCATGAAAATCTTGAGTGTGTCACTAAGAATGAGCCTCAAAAGGGCTTTACAATCTGCCACAAAGGTGCTCGGGTGTTTTCCATGTCACTGTTTAGGTTGGAAAAAGTTAACTCAAGCTGATTGTCCAGGGCCGAGTTCATTACTCTTCCCATTACAACAGCCACAGGCAACAAATTACTTTCCCTGCCCTTGAAAAACAACACAAGAACAACACCCTTCTCTGGCTGTGTTTACTGTTGCTACGGACATAGTTCATCAAGCGTGAGCTCTGCAGGAGACATCATGTTCCTCTCTGGTCCCCAAACACCATGTTAGCAGAGAACTCAACATCTTCATGTGGTAGGAATGGTGCTGATATCCACCGCTGCAGTAGCAGCTTTTTTGGAACTGCCCCAAAGTTTTAAACTCACATGTCTGCAGGACTGTCCCTTACTGTCTCTGGCCAAAGTGACCCTTCCACTCCATGTTATCACTTAAGTGTGGGATAGAAGAATGACAGCCAAGAACACCTTTCCATCACGTGGGGAAATACTCGGGTGGACTTTGCGTACTCTTCTGGAGATGGGGAGGGGTGTCAGGCAGGGTGGCAGGGTAGGCTGGAGGAAGACCATATATTCCCACGACCACTGTCTCACTTGGTGCCATTACCTGGAAGGAGACCCATCAAGCTGTGCAAAGCCTGCTTCTCAGTCGCTGCTTTCTGCGCCTGCGTCCTTCCAGGCCGTGGGTACTTGGGCAGCACTCCACCAGGCCAGATAGATTCCCGAAGAAGACGGAGGTACTGTGCCCAGCGCTGGGGACATGTTAGATTAGCCACTTGGACTTCTAGCCATCTATGGTAGAAGAGAGAAAAAAAGCTCAGGAAACCCAGCATTTTCAAGGCTCTGGGCTATATGTCTACCTTTTTTCTCAGACTCATAATTTAAAATCTCAACGGTGAGAGGACAGCATTCTTGCGCATGGTCTTGAGGTAATTAGGGCATGGGCCACAGCCCTTGTGAATATGAATATGACGCCCTTTCTAAAAAGATCCAAACCTCTAGCCATCTCACCTTTTACCATGTAAGAACATAGGCAGGAGATAGTCTGTGAATCAGAATATGACTGATTCTGTCAGTGGCTGGACCCTCACCCAGCCTCAAGGAGGGTGAGCAGTGGACTTCCACTGTTTACAAGCTTTATCATCTTCACTGTATTTTTCTTACAGTCATCCTGATAGACAGACAGTGCCAGCATGAACCTCCAGAACGGAAACCAAGCCAGTTCAACACTGGGATCACATCATTTCAAGATAAGCAGCTGTGATAATACTATACTAGGTACTGCAGAGGAGATGCTAAGGTGCCCTCATGCTGCAGCAGGGCTGCACCCAACTTTATCTCTGCTCTAGTGAAAACCACCGTGGCCTCAGTAACTTGTAGACACAGGCCAGGAGTAAAGGCTATGGTCATTTTCACACACTCTCTTTTTTTCCTTAGCATTCTGGTATACAAGTGGACCTGCAAGATCTCTGACCCGTCTTCAGGATGCTCTACATGCACACATTGCTTCTAGCCTCTCTACTCTGCATCTGAACATGAAATCTGCCTCGAGAGACACAGCCTGAAGAGCGCTCCTCCTGATGCCTCCTTTGGCACTTGGTGCTGTGGAAAGGAATGTAGCTAATATTTCCCTTTGGAATATGGATTCCTTTACCATGCGTTTACAGCTTTGCTTTTTAACTAGACTGCTAGTAAGTACTACCAGAGTTCTGTGTCTTAGACTACTTGAAAAATTCCTCGAAGTAGCTTGTGGCTCAAGATATGTTTGATGATTGACATCTGTTTTCAAGTTATGAAGATTTCCCCTTTGTCTTGATTTGAAACACAAATCAGTAACTCCAAGGAGCAGATAAGCCAATTGTGGAGCTCAGCTAAAAACTGAGAAGGTATGCCAACATTATTCTTTTCATTTCTGTAGTTTTTCATAGTGACGCATAGTCACTGTTGAGGCCTCTTTAGTACATCTCTCCTGGGGGACTGGCATGGCTGTGCTGGTCATGGATGGACCATCAACTGCTTCTACTTATGTCACGAGGGTTGTAAGAGACCATGCTCCATGGCAGCTCGTGCCACTGCTCTTATATCCAAGTTACTTGCCGTCCATCCAAGAGAAGAGGGGCTGACAGGGCAAACTTTATTTACCCTCCATTCTGTCAGACTGTCTGCATTCCACTCGAGCTTGGCATTCCAGTCCTGGGGGCTGCAATCCCCCAAGCCCAGGGCTCACAACCCAGTCTAAGAATAGGAAGTCCAAAGGTAACAGCAGGGCAAGAATGGCGAGCCTCGATAGAGATCAAGAGCGGCACAAAGCCGCTCCTGCCCAGAATAGCCAACAGGCCCGCGCCTGTTATTCTTAGGGCCGCAGCTCCTTTCCACAGGGCTTTTCATTCAGCGCCCCTAAGCCTCCTGACAAGAGGGATCTAGTGGCAAGAAGAATTCCTGTTCCTGTTTATAGATGAGCGGCAGCCGAGGGAGGTGGCTGCGGTGACCTGATCAGGTTCTCTGCAGGGGATAAGGTGGTTCAGGACTCCCCCTTCACTGAAAGCCACACGCACATTTGTACTTTTGACTAAGGTGAAGCACACATGCCAGCCCCCATCTAAGACAGGAGGGAGTGGGCACAGCCTGGCTAACTTGGGGGAGGCCGGAGAGTCTTAGCATAAGCCAGGACGAGGTTTAGCTCAGCCTCGTGCTCACAGCGGCATGGCATGAGGGAGTTTGCTCCTATTTCTGCCTTCTGGGGCTAGTAATATGAGAATTCAAACTCTTCCAAGCAACCGTGTAACCTTTCCTCACACAAGAGAGCACCTGGGTACCTCAGGCATCATGCGAGCAAGTCTCAGAGCACAGGAGTTGGCTATGTTTGAGTCTGTAATTCATTGTTGAGTTTCATTCAGTAGTACATGGGATGGATTTTAAAGCCTGTAGATTCAGATATTTGCTATAATTTGCCTCTCTTGACGTCTGGATAGAAGCAAAGACCAGAGAGTCTTGAAAACAAAGAGGGGTGAGATTCTCTATCCTCCAATGAGGATAGGACCTCACATTTCATTGTGGCAAGGATGTCCTCTTTGCTTTCTTCCACGTGAATTTAGCATCTCCATGCACAGATGTGGGGTGTAAACAACTTTAAGTATGTCCCACAGTGTGAACGTGTACAAGTCTGACTACAGTTCTTTGAGTCCTATGAATGTAGGGAAGAAGAATCAAAGTCCAGAAAGGTAAGATTCAGCTCGCGGTGGTGCGGCTGCGTTGGTAAGTTAAGTATGAGGAGGCGAAGCAGCGGAACCGGCAGGGAGGACCGGAAGCTCCACGCTAGTGAAGCACAGTCCCTGGGATGCAAGGCGAGGTTGGAGCACAGAGCTGATCAGACGCAGGCCCCGAAGTCAGCCCCAGGAATGTCTGAAGCAAGCCTGTGGCAAACTGGCAGGAACCGAAGAATTCAGGTCTGCAAAGGGAGGAGGCTCTAGACTGGATCTCATAGGTCACGTGTGACTTAAACACCTGTTCTTCCCAGAATTTTCCTCTTGCCCAGGCTTTTCCTATAGTCTGCTTTTCCAAGCCCTGTCTCACTTCCTGGTCCCAGCTAACAAATCCTCTGTCCTCTGGACCTGAGGGTAGGGTGGTACCCCATTAGGAACAACGAATACTTCAGTCCAGCAGGGAAAAACAGCAAAGTGCAAACTAAGAAGACTGCCACCATAACTACTCCTGCCTAAATGTCACGATCCTCACATACTATTGCTGCTTCAGTGTCTAGACTGTCATTTAATCCAGTCTCTAAGATGAGTTTCATTCAGTATTACATGGGATGTATTTTATATTTGCTATAATTTGCCTTTCTTGATGTCTAGATAGAAGCAAAGACCACAGAGTCTTAAAAACAAAGAGGGGTGAGATTCTCTATCTCAAGGTCACCGCTCTTTTATTCTATAATTTTTCTCTAAAGTTCCATACACCTATTTATTTTGAAAATTGCTTTGAGATTTTTTTTCATCTGTATGGGTATTTTACATGCATGGATGTCTGCACCATGTGTGTACAGGGCCTGTGGAGGCCAGAGACAGGGTTGGAGACCCTAGGGCTGTAGTATAGACCACTGCCAGCCACCATATGGTGCTGGGAATTTAACCCATGTCCTCGTAAGAGCTGCCAATGTTCTTAACCCCTGAACCATCTCTCCAGCTCCACTCTTCCATTTCTCTATCGAACTTTAACTTCTGAGTCCTACTGGACTCACTCAGAAACTGAGCTACCTACCACGGAGAAGACAAACATGGGGGAGTATTCAAGAGAGTAAGACCCTGTGATCCTTCCTTATTAGTTCACATCATTCCTCTGTTCCATATCTTATCCTAGTCTTTTAAAATTTACTTCTTTAAAGCATATTTTATTATTTATTATGTGTGATGTGTGCATGTAAACGGATGTTGGCATACAGGGAGATAAGAAGACTTTAGCTCCACTGGACCTAGAGCGACTGGAGGTTGTTGGAGTCATAGGAGGCTGTGAGCCACCTACCTTGGTCCTCTGTAAGACAGTACGTTCTCTTGACTGTTGAGCCATCTTTCTAGTCCTCTCTTATTCTACTCTTGACACCAGAATGGACGTGCTAAAAAGATATCTGTATTGCTACAGTTCCCTTCAAGGAAAGGGATGGGACTGTTGTGCAGCAGTAGGGTTTCTAGCCTCATGTAACCCAGACTGGCTTTGAACCTGTCATCTTCCTACCTTTACCCTGTGATGCTGGGATTATGGGAGTATTACACCATAACCAGCTCACTTACCCTTTGCCTAACCTGAATCTAAAGTTTCAAGGTGGCTATAAACTCACACATCTCTTCACAGGTTATCAGAAGTCTCTTCTGCTGTGTCATTTATTAACACAAACACCATTGTTTATGTAACACAAGACGCATGAAGTAAACACACTGAAATAAACGGTAGAGAATAGCCTCCAGCAGGTTTTATTTACCATCACTATTCCAGGTCTGCTATTTGATTTCGAGAGGTCTTTTTCTGTCACTCCACCTTTATCGCTTCAACCCCAACTGTCACTCACAAGCTTAGCCTGTCAAGCTACCTCGGAATGAAAGCCTTATTGGGAGACTCCAAGATAGCAAGTGCCATGACCCAAATTCAAAACAAAACAAAGCAAAGCAACAATTACAAAAAAAGGGCAAATAGATTGCACTGGGACATATGGGACACTGGAGGGCCTTCTGCTACGCCAGGTAGTAAAAGGAGGATGTGAAAATTAGAGCTCGCAGTAATAGAGGAATGCATGCTGGTCCATGTTCAGGAGAACCTGGTCTGAAATAGCTACAAAGAGAGAAATGGAGCAGGGCCTAAAACAGAGACAGTTTAATACCAGGGCTTAGGATGGCACTTCAAGGTGACTAGAAGGTCACTTCACATCCAAACAGCAGAATCAAGTCTCGAGAGAGGAGAAGATATGGGGGGCCATGTCTAATGGAGGTAGTTGAGCTGCCTCTTCTTTTCTTGTCTAAGAGAGCTGCAGGTTTAGTGAGAAAGGCTCTGGATTGATGTGGCTTAAACATATGAGAGATGACTGTGAAGTCATAAAATAGAAAATATGTGTAATAGTAATGGTCTAACAAAAATTTCCAGTGCGTTGTAAATGAGTGAAAATAATAGGTCTCTTAATTATCTACTGGTTCAAAGAAAAAGAAAAGATGACCAGGTTAAAGCTGACCTTTAATGACCTGCTCTTCTATTTATGGACATTTTCTACTATTTGAAACAGATCTATAGTAGATTAAAACTGGAGACTCACATTGTGACCTTTGAAGCATGGTTTTCCATCGTAATACTTCCTGATAGTTTGACTGCTAATTCTTCACTGTGAGGAGCTATTCTGTATATTAAGAAGTGTTGAGCTAATATATCTGAACCTTTACCTTAACTACATGGTAGCTATGACAACCGAATGTATCTCCAGACATTGCCACATGTCCCCTGAGAGTAAAGTGGCTCTGGCTGAGCATCACGACACTAGACTTAGGGTCTTTTATATCCAATGTATCAGGCTACTCTCACAGTGGTTTTTAAAAGCTTGGCAGTTTAGCACAACATCCCTCAAATTGTGGTTGGACAGCATTAGAGAACATGTATTACTGCTTATATCAACATTTTAAGAAATCTAAGTAGAAATCAAATAGAAAATATAGAAGTACATTATATATATATATATATATATATATATATATATAGGTACTTTTGTTTCTCATGCAGGTATGTGCTTAAGTATATATAGGTTAAATATGCATGTGTACCTGTATGCATGTCTGCATACATGTGCATTCAGTTTCAATATAAAAGTTTCAATATAAAATTTGTTTCTTACTGTGGATAGATGTTTTCAGAAAAGTTTTAATATAATAATACAGTATAATGGACTAGGAATTCTGAGACAGCTCAAGCCATTTTTATTTCCTGGAAACATCAGCCATCTCAGAGTGGTACCCTGCAAATTATACACTCAGCACACTGAGCACCAGCTCACTGCTTAGTAGCACCAGTCATAGTGTGGGAGAGGAAGCAGGCCCTGGGAGGCTCAGTGTAGACTCGGAGCCTCTTCCATTAAGTAAGTTGCTTTTGCGATTTCACACTTGATAAGGCAGCTCCCCTCCCTCTGCTTCCTCTCTCAGCCTGTTTTCCTGCCATGGCCAGGCCCCTTCTTGTGTTTACTCACAAGCCCCACATTAGTCTGCAGCTTTTCTGTGTCTGATAACCCAGCCAGACCCAAGTTCCTCAGCTGTGTCTGAGAAAGCTCAACCCTGCTGCCCTCTGACTGTGGACTCAGGTCACCGTCCTTTCCTGTCTTCTACTGGAGAATGGGGAGGAAATGAACTCTGAGGGTGAAGAGCCCTGTGTCTTCCTCCATGCGCCCACTGTGAAATCTAAAATGGCTTACTGAGTAGGTGCAAGCCTTCCGAGACTTTGCTTTTGTGTTTAGATCCATGCTTCATGCATCCACATCTGTAAGACGTGTCCATCAAAACAAGACCTTAACACTACAACTTAAGAATCTGGTTTCTTTTCTATCTAGGGCAAACAGACAATGGTTTTATTAAAAATTTTTATTAAAATATTTTTAATAAGTCTTTGAAAATTGCAAGCAATATATATTTTTAAATTTATTTTATGTGCATAGGTATATTGCCTCCATGTATGTTTCTGTACCATGTACATGGCTGGTACCTGTACAGGCCAGAGGAGGGTGTCATATCCCCTGGGATTGGAGTTATCATTATGTGGGTGCTGGGAATCGAAGCCAGGAATTCTAGAAGAGCAGCAAGTGCTCTTAACCTTGGAGCTATCTCTCTATCCCCTAACAGTCATTTAAAAAAAATTAGAAATCTATATGTTAGAGATGCTAAGTTACTATGTATTAAGAATTTCAGGATCTTAAGCCAAGTCCTCCAGGAACCGTAGAGGTGACTTTCTCAGTCTCAGCAATTCTACACGTGTCCATGCTGAGGACAGTGAGATCTCAGCAACTGGACACATGTCCATGCCGAGGACAGTGAGATCTCAGCAACTGGACACATGTCCATGCCGAGGACAGTGAGATCTCAGCAACTGGACACATGTCCATGCCGAGGAAGTGAGATCTCAGCAACTGGACACATGTCCATGCTGAGGAAGTGAGATCTCAGCAACTGGACACATGTCCATGCTGAGGAAGTGAGATCTCAGCAACTGGACACATGTCCATGCCAAGGACAGTGAGATCTCAGCAACTGGACACATGTCCATGCCGAGGACAGTGAGAAGCCTTTACAGTAGGAGGCTACTTCAGGACCGGAAGGGCACTTACTCCCACTCACCTCCTTTGAAGCACAGCCCTCTCTATAAGTTCAAGGCACAAACAAGGCTTGAGGCTGAGTCTAGAAATAGGCTTTTGTTTTACTTCTGCCATCTATTAGCAATGTGACATACAGAAGCTTAATTAAAAGTATAATTTTAGAATATTAAAGTGTCTTTAAAATATTGTCTCCTTGTGAATTCCAGTCACTCGTTTTAGTGGGTTACCAAGTATCAGGGTAAAGATATCTCTAAAGACAGTACATTACAGTTGAATTCCTTTCTTACATTTCTTCTATAAGCTATACATATTCGACTCTTTTAACTAGAGGGTCCAGAACCAAACACGCCTGAGAAGTGACCTGCTTAGCAGTGTGTCCGGAACAAAGCCGTCTTTAATCTAGATGCTTTCTGTCAATCATGATAGCCATGACTTTTGGGTATACACAAAAAGGCACTGACTGATACTGAATATGCAGTCCATACATGTACTTTTCAAACATTCACAGCCTTTAGTGTAGCTGGCAGTACTCACTTTGTTACTCCTCTATCCAGAGTTACTTATGAAAAACCAGGAGCAGAGAGCAGGGCGGACAATGCTCTGACAGCATCAGTCTCTCTCTGTCTCTCTGTCTCTCTGTCTCTCTGTCTCTGTCTCTCTCTCTCTGTCCAGTTCATCTTTTCTATAGACATAACAAACAACCAGTTGTTGAAATTCAAACACATGTAACCATCACCATTTCCTTTCATAATCCTGTCAAGGAAGCTACCGTAACCAGGCAGGACATGTTCCCTACAGAGTCTAGTCCACTGTCTTGGACTCACTGTGTTCTTTCCTGAGTGTTTAGATAACATCTATTTCATAACGTGCTCCAGAAACTTCCAGAGATAGATGCTGGGACACATAAACTTTATCCATTTTTTTTAAGGCAAGACATTTGTCCATCTGCAATCCATCTCCAAATGACCACAAGCAATCTTTATTATGGACCTTGAATCTCTAGTGGCAAATACAAATTCATCTAGTTTCACAGAATCAATTTATCTATGTTAGGTACATGGATACATAAAGCCAGTTGTGGTGGTACATAGAGGAAGTGATTGCTGAAAAGGATCAGTGTGTGTGTGTGTGGGGGGGGGGTAGGTTAGGGGGCGGGGATCACAAGTTCCAGGTCAGCTGAGCTGTATCTCCAGCCTGTAAACACAGCTTAGGAGAAGACGCTTGTATATCATATGTGTGGCCTTGGTTCAATTCCTAGTATAAAACAAAACATATAAAATACTATAAATTCTCTAGTATTATTATTTCTAATTTTATTGAAGACTTCAATTCTACCTTCATAATGTTTGTTCATTCTCATTGGATCATTTTTCTTTCAAAGAAACCGAAATAGCAATGATAAACCCAGAATCCACGCCGTTTGTTTGCTGTGAGTGAATACATGCTCGCTCAGTATAAACAGCTAATAGTCCAGCCCCTATTCCAATCAGCATGGCTTCAGAATCCATTACTGGCTCCTTAAAAAGCCGTTCTTCCTAGCTTTGAAGCACAGCCTTAGCTCCTGTGTGTCAGTGTGGCCACTGTTTGCATCAGCTCCGTGACTGCTTCATCTGCATCTCTCAGTCTCTATCCTGCGCTGTTTCTCAGGGTTCATCTAGAGTCTGATCTCAGTATCAGTCTTGATCTCACTGGATGCTGAATCTTCTGTTTTCCCTCATGAGACTTGTGTGTGCAATTTGTTCACACATTCACTGAGCCTCTGTACTGGTACAGCTTTTTGTAAGTGCCAAAAGAGTGAGGCTTAGAAGGCAGGAGTCTGGCTTACTCAACGGGCTCTCTCCTGGAGCCCTTAGCACAGAAGTGTCAAACACATAGTAATCATTCCAACATCTACCTCAATTCTACTCTAGAACTTTCATGAATACTACTGGTGCCAATATTTCGATTACATTGGTTATATAGCTCTTAAAGCAGTATGGTTTAAAGTCTCATTCTGTTTTGTTTTTCTGTGAATCCTAGTATCTCTCATCCACTCTGATTTTCCATGTGAAGCAATGCTTTTCCAGCTTTTATTTATCTATTGTCTTCAACTTCTCTCTTGTCCTTGAATGATGGTCTCCAGCAGAACTTCTTTTCTATACATTTTGGTGTCTGTGGTCAGAATCTATCATGAGTTACTACAGACTGACACCGAACATAAACCTGGTGTGGTGACCCGCATTTGTCATCCAGAACTCAAGAGGTGGAGACAAGGTCAGACCTTCAAGGGTATCCTCAGGTACATACTGAATCTGAGGCCAGCATGGCATAGATGAAGCTCTATCTCAAACAAACAAATGATCCACAAAACCAAACCAAACCAAACCAAACCCAAACTAAAGGGAGATGTCTGGGCAAATATCTTCTCCAGGCAGAGTCTACACTTCTCTAAGTGTATCTGCTTGCATTCCAGGCAGTGATTTGGGCAGTGGCAGCCTCTCAATCATCATCTGGATACTCTTTCAGAAAGATCTATCACCCTATCAGTTACAGTTCTCAACCCACAAGGCAGAATCTCTGTACAAATATTCTCAATTTCTTCTGTCCTTGAGTACAATCCAGCATTACGCCCTACTGCATCCCAGGAGCCTCTCACCTGTGCGATCCTGCCATGGCCCAAGCTCAACTTCTCACCTTTGATCTCTTTCCGTTTAACTCTTTCCTAATTGTCTCCCTCGATGCAGCATTGCCTCTTTCCACTGTCTAGATCACTGTTAGAGTGAGTTTTCCAAGTTGCCCACATGATCAGTCACCATGAGGCATGCTGGTCGGCCTCATCCCATCCAGTGGAGGCCAGCTGCTAGGTTCTTCCTGAGGCTCAGTGAGTCTTTGGGGCTTCATGTGAGCGAGCTCCCGTCTGTTGTATGTGATCCGTTCTGAGTCGCTTAGCTCCCATGAGAACCGGACAGGCTGCATGTGCCCTGCCCTGCTGCTACGCTCCGCATCCTCGAAGCTGTTGCCAACCGCCTCATCCCTCAAGGTCTTTGCTGCTACCACCTGGTCTGGAAGCTTCCCTGGCAGCTTGTAAGTGACGGCTTGGTCTTTCTCCAAGCCACACAGAATTCCTTTGTAAGAGCCTTAGTTTTACACTAGAACTCTCGTTTGTAAGTTGGCACCTCCACTTCCTATTGTGGGGACTTTGGGCTCTTTTAATGTATTTTTAATCGTTATACTTGAAACAGAATAGCTGAGTAGTATCAGCTCTGTGTTGTGGTGGGGAAATCTCGAGGGTTTTAGGGTATGGCCACAGTTTGAAATAAACTCTGGGCAAAGTATACCCGGATATTTAAAGAAGAGAACAAGTTGTAAGCTTTCAATTATTCATCCTTATGGTGGAGGACAGTGACAGATTTAAAACCCTGGGGACAAGACTGAACACGGCAGTGTGAACCCGCAATCCTAGCACTGAGGCTGAGGCACGAGGATTCCCAGTGAGGCCAACCTAGGCTACCAAGCTAGACTGTCTCAAAACGAGCAGAGAAGCAAGCACTGGGCATGGTGGCCTTCGCTTGCAAAGATGAGATAGAAGGATCCAGAGTGTGAAGCTAGCCTGGGCTACATGGTGAACCCTTGGTATGAAAAACAGAACAAAAAGCAAACAAACAAAACCCCCAAATAACAGACTACCAACCAACCAACCCAAACAAAACAAAACCTCCAGCAGACTATACACAGTGTGACAATGCTTCCTGCTTGTATTCCACGAATTTGCATAACTGGTTGGCCAGACACCTTAGATTTACTTTCCTAGTAATGGACTTTTTGAAAGCTAACAATCAAATCAAAATGTGTGCCAATACACTAGCTGCAGGGTGGATGTTGTCAGCAACATGTGGGTAATAAGTTAGCTGATCTAGAATGGAGAATTTATTATGAAAAGTCCATGCAACGGGCGAGTCGCAGGAACTTCTGCATCCTGCTGGAGGGGCCAAGGGGTGACAGGCCAGGGTTCATGGCCCAGCCATGGCGTCTTCCCACACACTACGAACCCTGGGGAGGGGAGACAGCTGCCAGCTGCCTGTGCTTCCTTCTGTTGGTTTTCTTGGCAAATAAGCCCCGAGGACAGAAAGGACTGAAAGTCAAACATGAGGGACATGTCTACGATGACTAAGGCACCCACGTGTTTTAGGAAGTGTTTCTGATGGATGGAACAACACCAAGCTGCTTCCAATCCAGTTTTTGAAATTAGAAAGAAGAAAAGAATGTAGCCGGATGGGGGTGGGGCAGGCACACAGACAAACATCCAAAGCTGGCTCCCTGTCTAACAAACATGGCACAGAAAGGAGACACTTGTAGATTCGGGAAGAACTAAGACTGAGTGCAAAATGTGGTCTGAAGATATCTTTTCCAGAGCTGGACACTGTGAGACTTTTAAGATTTTAATTTGAAGATGTATTATATACAAATCTGCCTCTGAAGACGGTCAAGCCCTCCCCTGCCACTGTTCGTTAGTAACCACAGCATAACCTCAAACACCTCTGACTGGCTTTTAAAACAGGAGAATTCCTATGTTATCTTCTTCACAAAGTTAACAAGATGAAATGAGAAAAATGAAAATAGAAAATGTTTTTGAAGATGCCGTGTTTGTGCGTGTGACAGAGAATGTGACCCCATCCATCTTTTTTAACAACGCCATCAGAGCCACAGAATAGGAAGCAGAAGACAGAGAGCTTTGCGCTTCATGCCTCAGTTTCCCTCCTTCCCAGCAGGCTCAGGGAAACAAAGACAGAAACAGTAAGCCACTGGCACAGAGTAACTAATCAGATTGGAGAGAAGCCGGTTAAGTCGGGGGTAACATGAAAATTATGCCTACCCCAAATCTACCCTGTTTACTAAACAAGGACACTTTCACTGCAGAGACTAGAGGACCCACACTGTCTCGTGCCCCTCTGGCCCGCTGGGAACTGCAGGTCTGGCTGCTTCATTCTCCAGGTAGTAATCCCGAGCCTGTCTTTCAGTGGAGGGCAAAGGCCGGAGGCAGCTGAGGTGGGCTGGTAATTAAAAGGGCCACCTATTCAGAAGAAGATTGAGTCAGCCAAGGGGAAAGGGCAGTGAAGGGTGGGAAGCCCTTAGCACTGGAGCACCAGGAAGAAAGGCCAGACACAAAGGAAGGAAGGGGCACAAAGTTAGCAGTTGTCCTGACAACCAGGGCCCCAACTGTTCCTGATGAGTTTAACTCACAGGGGTGCTCCCCTCTTGGCAGAGGGTGTAGTCATCACTGCAGGGAAAGAAGAAAGGGGGCAAAGGAAAAGAACTAGGTAATTATGAGCTCTTTACCAGGAGGGGCACTGCTTCCAAACGTCACCAGTATTAGAACTGCCAGAGTGAGAGTGTGCTCAGACAAGATTTGGAAGAGAACTACCTGGGAGGGAAATCCTGTTTTAAATAAGCAGACATAACAGGACTTCAAGACAGGCTGTGAAGATTGCAACAGAAGGCTGGAAAAGACCAATTTTACAGACAAAGGACCAACAGGAGAAACAGAAGGCCAAGAGAAAGAAATGGAAGATGCTAGCCGCGGAGCAGGAGGGCCGCACCTGGTGCGGGAGTTCTCTAATGGCGCTGGCTTCCGCATTCCTGTCTTTAGGATGATTTTCAATCCTGACACCACCATGGAGAGATACTAAGGAGACAGGGACAGCATTACAGCAGCTCCAGGGTTTTTGCATGGTGGCAACTCTGTGCAAATTGGCAATAGTTGAAAAGCATAGGGAAATAATGCATAAAACTAGAAAAAAAAGGTGCAGAGGGGAGAGGTAGGGCTGTCGGGGTTAATTGTGAGGCCGCTACACAGCGAGTCTCCCTCCCGCACCGGAAGCCCTGGCTCTCCCTGGGAACCGCAGTCCCTTTCTGCTGGCATTCCGTGCAGTGGGACTAAAACATATCCCTGCCCGTGCACATCTGCTCCTTCACGGCTTCGCCGTCAAACTGTCTCCCTTGACAAGGCACTCGAGGGCAACTCTAAGGACAGAGGGAGGATCGGAACGGAGTACAGCTCAGTGGCAGAGCACCTGCCTCGCATGTGGGAGCCCCGGGCTTAATCCTGAGCATCTGAGGGAAGGAGGGATCAAAGGTGAGGATTGGTTGCTTCTCTAAGGCAGGCTAATGGCGGTGAGCCACAGGCTTTCAGGGCCTGGCTAAAAGAAACAGGAGCTATCCATGACTGTATGAGTGGTTGCTAAGACGCCTAGCACCAGGGCAGTCTGGCCCTGAGGTTTCTGCTTTATGCAGATGTATCATCATGCCTATCTAAGGCTTTGAGATCTAAAGGGCCTACATTTGGGCTATCTTAAAGAGAACTGACAAAATTCTCCCAATTCAGATGTCTGCCCGGCTCATTATTACCACAGAGCTCTGGTTCGTTCTGTTCTCAATGCATCAGTCCCAGCACTAAGCTCTTAAGGGATGGAACCCACTCAAAAGGCCATCTCTGACAAGCCTGACCAGAGAACACTGTGCTGAGGACCCATTAGATCTGGAGGAGGGCAAGTGTGACGGATGAAAGGCACTCGGCCTGTTTGTGTCTCTGGCACCGTGGAGTAGCTTCTGGATTGTGGAGCAATGCCTAGGCACTATCATCCCGGGTGTGTGTGAGTGTGTGTGTGTGTGTGTGTGTGTGTGTGTGTATGCGCACAGAACTACTCTTGCAAAATAAGTCTTCCTTACAGAAGGTGAAGGATATTTTTTAACCTGCAGCGCCACCTGGTGCTTACAGGGAGACTTTTGGTACTCATTTTCCAAGCCACAAGACTGGCACCATCCAGAGAACCAGATTAAAAGCATTCAAAATTGTTATGAGTTGCTCTCTATTTAAAAGTATAAGTAATGTACTCCATTTACACATGCTGCACCATTTGAAACACTACTTAGCTTAAAGTAAGGTCTTATAAGGTCCAGCTCCAAACACATACCTTCCTCTTCCTAAAATGTTTTCCACATTAGCTTTCTCCTAAACAAGCTCCACTCAGTAACACTTACCCGCTAAGCCACACAGAGTGAGGCGCGCCTGTCTGATAGAGAGTGGACGCAGACAGCATCACAGCAGGGGCTGCTGCCGGGGAGCATCGCATCAGTGCGTCCTCACAGTGGGACAGGATGCCCAAGGGCACTGTGCTGTTTCAGAAAGTAAAATGGTGCTGTTGTGGGAGGCGGCCTCTGAGTAGCCTGTGAGGAGGTACAAGCACAGCTCTGGGCATTGGAGAGGGGACACTATGGGGAAAGCCTGGGGGCAGTTTGGTTATCTGGGTGCCTCTAGTCCCCGGCACTGCTGCGGATGCGCGGCGTTCTCACTGGTGATGAGAGACGTACCGGGACAAATGGAGTTGCGTGCCATCTCACACATCTGTTCATTTAACATCATCTCAGTGTCTTCCGTGTGTCAGAGGAGGGTTTGAGACATAACTGAATAAGCAGAATCTTTACCCTGAGAATCTTACAGGCTAATGGTGTTGCCAAAACCTTAGACTCTCAGGCTCCTCTTTGTAGTTGCAGGTAGGAAACAAATACCAATAATGTAGCTTGGGAAATGACAGTCTCTTTGGGTTTAAATGCCCCAATATTCTGGCTTTCCCCTTCATTTTATAATGACCAGTGCTGTGCTTCCATTGGAATACATATGAATTTTAAAATATTATAAAATACACAGAAGAACAAACACACAATCCATGGGCAGCAGATACTCAGTTATTACACATCTATTACATTGTTATATGACATTGTAATAACTGCCACATTAAGTGGAGAGTCTCAGGTAGGAAAGGGCATGGTGTCTTTAACATAATATGAAGTGATACCCCCAAATGCAAGTGTATATGGTAGACAGAACTGCTGGGATCTTTCCCACAGGGCTCAGCCACGGATGGCTTCCCTGTAACAGGCCTAGTGGATGAGGCCTGGCAGGACATTCCTTCCAACCAAGGAGGCACAATACAATTTGAGGGAAGCCATCACTGCACAAAACCCCTAATTCCGGCACTTTTAAATTTAGCCCAGGTCAATGATGCCTTTAGGTCAGAAATAACTTAATACAAGAAACTGAAGATTTACTTGAGTCGAAGGATCTGGTGCTCCAGCAAAAGCACATGCTTTTTCTAGAGAAGCTGTCACAGGAAGAAGTGGGGTGTGAGACAAACCGTGGCACTGGAGCTGTACCGGACAGAGTGAGGTCTGGGAGCAGAGAAACACAGCACTGGTCTCCTGGTGACTCGGAACTGTTTTGGGATTCTTTCTCTGGTTGTGGACAGGATGTAGGAAAGAAACACTAGGAAAGACTGACATCCGGCCCAGGAGTGCGTTAGGAGGTCAGCGTCTGCTGATGGAGCTGGATGCTCGTGCTATCATCAGATGCATCTGACCCAGTCTGGGGAAAACTACCCGACAGGACTAAGACTCTGGAACTAAGTGAGGCCGATTTTAGCAGGTAGCGTTTTGTGAGGAAGCTTGTACAAGAGGGAGGCGGGCGGTATGAAGGGAAGGGACTGTGTAGGCAGTGAGGCGGGGTGCACATCAGCAAGCCAGTAGGTAGTAAGCTTACTGGCTAGTGAGAGTGTAATAAATGTCAGGTCTGTGCCTATTGTAACTGCTTGTGTCCTTTTGGGGGCATGCCTTGAGTTTCCCTTGAGAAGTAACTGATGTCAAAGGTTATTACACACATGTACCAAGATACTCAGCTTGAGCTGCAGAGTGACGTAAGAGAAGAGTAGCAATAGTGTTCACATCAGCCCTTGGTGACTGCCCTTGGGAGACACACACGGGTACCCCGCTGGGCAGCCACACTCTCCAATGATCCTGCCTCTGACACCACCTTCTGGACTTTGAGAGATGACTCGTTGAGCAATACCGTACCTAAGAGGACTCCACGGCCTAGTATTAGCTCTAGAAATTGCCATTTACTATTTCATTTTCTCCTCGGTTTATTGCTTGTTGGATTTCTTCAACCTGCACGCTCTTTTCTTCTTCCCACTATGCTTTGTGACTTCATGTACTTTTTACTCTCCTCTGCTCCTGGGTCACTGAACCGGTGTTCTCTACCATGTCAGGTAATTTCATCTCCATATGTCCCCAACACACAAACACACACTTACTTTCTCTCTCACTCACACTTTAAGAAATGTAGACAGAGATGCCAGGAATGTGCCTGCTGCCCTCTGACACAGGGTCTGATGGCATCCTTGGGCCATGGGGAGGCAGTGCCATGGCCATGGCGTGGCACTCACGTCCTCTTCTGCTTGCCTGGCTCCTATTTTTATCGTGGCATGGCTCTGGGCATCTAGGCAGGGAGCTGGTCCAGCTTCTTCTCATTCCTTTACTCTCTACATCAGGGCTCCAAAATAATTTTACCCCTTACCTTGGCTGGGTCTTCCTGCCCCAAGCCTTCTACCATCAATGGGGCACAGTACATCTCTCCTCTCCTCCAACCCAGACTAGTTCTGAGTACTTTTCCAGTTTCCTAAATCCATGTCTGATGCATACAGGGAACTGTAAAATTTCTTCTGTTTTCAGACACAAGGCGTTTGCACGAGCTGGGTCCACTCGTCCCCTGGCTTAGACTGCTAGCCTCACTCCCCTTTCCTCCCAAATAAGGCGTTCTGCTCGTTACATAACTGGATGTTCCCAGCACAGAAGCTGACCTGGGGCCAGGCAAGCATGCGTGCAGTGCTTGCCTTTGACTTAACCAGGCCTTCTTTGGGCATCTAACTTCTCTTGTGCTTCCCTCCCCCACTCTCTCCACACCATCAACAATCAAGGGAGATTTATAAGCCTGGCACAGGCCAGAACTCCTCCAGTGTTGGCTCAGAAGGAGGGGTCACGAGGTTGAATTTACGCTGTCTCCCCCTGCCCCGCCTTTGCGGCGAGAGAGAGTGTGCTTACAATCTGGCAGGAGTCCCCGAGTCCAAGGCGGCTCTGTATATAGGTCTTTTAAGGGAGCAGGGAAGGAGGGAAGGAAGCTGGAGGCAGCAGAAGCAAGCATGTCTGCATGGAGAACATGATGCCAGATGGGGGGAAGTGAGGACATTCTAAAGGGGCACAGCACCTACATCTAGATGGCTACCCCCTCCCAGACACCAAGACTGCACAGTGCTCAGGAAAAGGAAAGCAGCAACAGCAGCCATCTGTGGCCAGTGACAGTCACCATGTTCCTAAAGCACATACAGGGCAGGAGCTCAAGTGCTCTGCAAAAGGATCTGGCTCCAGTTTTTAAGGTTTCAGACAGAATGTGGATGACAGTGGCAGGGACACTAGGACCTTATATGCCATCTCCTGTAGTAGAGGCAGGGTGGGTGGGTGGGGTGGGTGTGTCTTGCAGCTCCAGGGGAGATCAAATTCCCAGCTTCTTTGCTTACCACACAAACACCTTTTTAAAAATAGTGACTACGGGGACGGTTGTGGGGGTACCCTCCTTGCTCCTTGTAGATATGGACATGCAGTGTGGAGTCTACAGACTACCTGATCATCTCCTCTTAGGGAGTGTTTGTCACTCGGAGCAGTGATTTTCAGGCTAGCTCTTATCCTGTGAAGCCATGGGGCGAAGGTGTGATCCTGTGTGTTAAGAGGATCACTTCAGATGAGAAGTGGGAAGTGTGTGGAGCTTCTGCATGTGTCATTCCTCAACTTTCTGGTTTTGATTGAAGAACCCCAATTCCTTATAAACCACATATTCCCCGTGTTAGAAGCAGGGATATTAATACCTCCTTCACAGAGCCCTTTAAATGGATTAAACTCTAGCATATGCTCAAAGTGTCACATATAATGCCGGCGTGAATTAATCTTCCAATATACATTTGCTGCACAGTAAATACATATAAGCCAATAAAATTATCCATTGAAATACTACATTCTGAAGTGAGCCCCGTGGTCTTCACGTGACTACACATGAGGGGACTTGTTAACGAAAGACTGTGGGCCATGAGTCAAGTCCTTGAGGCCTTTAGATCATGGGAAATGGTCCATTCTGCAAAGACCAGGACTTTCCCCCTCTTCTTCCTCCTATTAAAACAGCACCTAGAATATTATACAACTAGAGTGCATTCTGAGAGCCAAATAAAAAACACTATAAGAAGACGGGGAAATCCTCTGTACGGAAAGAGTGGTCTTGTGCAGGGAAGGAGTGGTCCTCATTAGGTTCAGCCTATGGAAGGGTGTGGTGGGTGCCAACCACCACAGCTCTCACCCTTGCACTAACAGACAGCAAAATGGCCAAGGGGAAAGTGTGCTGATGTAAAGGAGACTCTCCTGGCAGAAGCTGTCTGAAGAAGAACGACGACAGCGACAAGCTGGCCACCTGCGTGAACAGGAGCGCTGACCAGAGCGACAGACTCCCAAGGGAGCCATGGCTTTGTGTTCAGGACACTTAGTCACCAAACGCATGGCCATGTGCCTGCCTTTCCAAATGCTGTCTCCACCTCACGAGACAAGACAGAAGCAAACAACAAAGCCCCGGAGAATGAAGGGTAACCAGCGAAGGAGTCGGGGCACTTGGCAGTGCGTCCGCTCCGGTTCCATTACAGCAGAGTCACTTCCGGGCCTCGCTACTCTGCACTCACCAGATAGCTGTCTGCCTGGCTAACTGTGCTAACAGAAGTCTCCAGGAGGAGGGACGGAACGAGAAATATGCAGCTTGACTCCCACTCTCTTCGCATTAGGGACAGGTTCCAGACGCCAGCCCTATGCAGTCAATCTAGAAAACATGGCTGAAGCTGAGTTTGTGTGTCTTAGACCAGGCCACAGGTACCCTGCCTCTGAGTGAAGTCTGGAACTTTCCTGGTTGCTGTTTTAACAGAACAGCCCACTGGTGTAAATCAGCTTGAAAGGCCTCATGGAGCCTCCCTTGTTTGTAAACTCCACTCTGTGCTGGACAGTCCCACAAGGGACGACTGTAGGTGGCAGCAGTAGACTCCGGTGAGCTGGGGATCTGAAAACCACAGAGTGGAACTAATTTGGAGCCACTAGAAACATAAGACATTTTTCATCATTTCCTAGTGTGAAGAACAAATATCATTTTTTGGATACTTTGTAGTATACATAAAGAAAAAAATAGCATTATTAATCCCGTTTCCCAGATGAGGAAACCAAGCTCAGAGTATAAGACATTGGGAGTAGTCTTGGTGGAGCAGCCCAGGCTTCGGAACAGTGGGCTGAAAGCTGGCCCCACGGCCCCACGGCCCCACGGCCCCACGGCCCCATGGCCCCACGGCCCACTCGCTTCCCACCCAAGGTGGCGCCCGAGTCTCTGTGCTCACCTTCATCCCATCTTAAACTTTACAACAGTAGGTCCGTGTCGTTTTTGTACTTTCTTAACCAGCCTTTAGTAATACTTAAAACATGACTGAAGATAGGAAACTGAAATGGATCCCCAGTTGGACAGTAAGACAGTATTTTAAAGTACAGTTGAATGAATGTTATAAGACCGCTTAGACAAATTTCTACCAGTGAAGCAAGAGAAAGCTCAGGCCATCACGATCATGACTTTTTTGATCCCAATGACTGCAACTTAACTTCTTCCAAATTCTAAGTTATGGATCTCAATCTGTTTTTTTCCAATTTCTCCTAATGTTTCTCTGCTGTTTTGCTCCTATTGAATAGCTTGTTGAGTTTGTAAGTCAACTTACCACGTACATGGTCAGAGGAGTGGGGTCCTCAGTACTTGCAAAGTACTAGGTGTCATTTAACCATACACTACCAGACTTCAGATTACACTACTGAAGACCTTTTCAGTCTTGAAAGCATTAAGATCAATAAAGGGGAGTTCAACAAAGGGTGAAGATAAATGAAAGCCCAATTAGCAACACTCATAGCAACAGAATAGAACACAACAGCACTGGAGTTATAACTACAAAAAATATCAGGAAGGAAAATGTTTATTCAGCCAACTATTTCAAGAGGGTTAAATTGTACCTGGCCCGGCACCTGTTAGGTCCTTGTGGCCCTTAAGCTAACAGTGAAGGAACAATTTCTCAATCTTAGCACTAGAGGCATTGTGGGAAGACTATGTCATCACTGTGCGTGCATTCAGATAAGGATGGGGATCCAGATTCACACTCATCCAAAGGACAGATTCAGGTAGGTCAGAAAGCATAAACAATCGAGAGACAGAAAACATGAGACAGAATTGGGCTCACTTTTGATCAAATGACCCCAAGGGAAACTGCTTTGATTTCTTTTCTTAACATCACACCAATGCATAGTGGTGATCACCAGTGTTTCCAAGTTGACACATTTTGACGCCTCGCATGAGGAATCTCTAGTGTGTTAAACTGATGTCCTAGAGTGGCAGCCTGAGTTAAAGTCCTCTAGGAACAGAGGCAATGTTCAGTGTGCTGTCTATGTCAGAAACCTTGGAGACTTGTATACACTCAACCTTGAGACAGGTGGTTACAAAACGGCTTCTGCTAGGGCCTTCTTCCCCGGAGTCCTGGAATGCAGACGTCACAGGCTCTTTAAATGCTATATTCAACCTTCCTAGTACAGAAACAAGTTTCACGTCCAATTTCTTAGCAAATTGAGGCTCTGAAGCAACAGAAAGCTCAGCCATCTTACCTCTGAACTAGAGTTCCAAAAAGAATGCGGAGGAACTTCTGCATGCTTTCTGTACACAGCCACCGCCACTGCTCCATCAGCAGCAGGAGGATCAGATCGAAGGCCGTGTCAGCTAACTCTGTCTCTGTTCCTGGGGACAAAGCATCACAGGTAACTCAGAAAGAGACCTCTCCTCTTTCAGAACTTTGGTGGCAGTCAGGTCTTCTCTAGCTTCTTGTCACTATAATAGAGTTTTGAGATCCCTTTGCACAATATAAATCAAGAAATGCTTGTATCTATCACTCAGCGATGGGCTCTGTATGCTTTTACAACTTTTTGGTTTCTGATGTTCTGTCATGACAGGTTTTTAAAATTGTATTAACAGGTCTTGTACATAATTATTACCTATCGGGCTTTGGTTTGCCCTGTATTTCCCCAGGATGCTGACTCCATTCTACTCTACATAGGGGCTCACAGCTGCTGACTAACTGGAACTGGCAAGGCACCGTGCCTTCCACTCGCCCCCACAGAGGATAACGGAAAGGAATGGGCTGACCAAGGGAAAGAACTGAGATTCATTCTCCTACAGCACCACCTCCATTACCCAGAGCTGTGGGGTGGGGCGCAGGAGGCTGGAGTCTGACTTTGAGATAACATGTGGTTCTAGGCAGAGGACCACACCTCTGGTTAAATGCCATGACATTTACCGATTCCTTTTCCATTTGGAAGACCTGAGGGGCCAGATGAGCTCATGCTTACACTGGGCTGAAGAACCTTGAACATCTGTTCACTGGAAAGAAGTGTCTATTCTCTACATCTGTGCGGGGATTCCCACTTCACGGCCCAGGGGCATGCTGGTGTTCCAGAGTGATTAGGGGAAGCTGGCACCTTAGCTATGATTAATGTTATCATTATCATCATCAATGCTCTGCTAGTCCAGGCTCAACAGGGACTCTCTGGACCAGCCTGCACCAGATTTCCTCTTCCCAGGGTTTTACAACACAAATTGCTTTGGGGTGTGGGCAGATCTGTTAACACTGAATCTCACTTCATTTTAGATTCTGTCTAGTTGATATTTTCCTTTTCTGTGCTGTATGTATGTATATATGTATGTATGCATGTGAATAGATACTTTTTTTTTCTTTTTTTTTTTGGTTTTTCGAGACAGGGTTTCTCTGTGTAGCCCTGGCTGTCCTGGAGCTCACTCTGAAGACCAGGCTGGCCTCGAACTCAGAAATCCCGTGTCTCTGTCTCCCAAGTGCTAGGATTAAAGGCGTGCGCCACCACCACCCGGCTGAATAGATACTTCTTTCCAGTGAATAGATTTCCTTTTCTGTGCTGTACATATGTATGTATGTATGTATGTATGTATGTGAATAGATGTTTAAGCTCAGCATAAACATTAGCTTATCTGCGGCCCCTCAAGTCTTCCAAATGGAGAGAAACTGGTGAATGTCATGTGTGGAAAATATGAGTTGCTTTCCAGTTCTTTGCTCAAAGGTGGACTATTCCTTCCTCAGCAAACTGTCTCTTCAGTGCCACCAGTTCCTCAGGATTAGCATCTGTCTGCAGCTGCCACCCTGTGGTAACATGTCGTCATTGCAGCAAAAGTAAAGCAAACAGAATTACAGGTCCTTTTGAAGAAAAGCATGGACTCCACAACACCAAGACATTAATAATCAAGACCAATCTCACAAACATGCCCACAGGCCATCTGACTTGGGCTATTCCTCAACCAACTGAGATTTTCCTCTCGGATGACTCCTAGATGTGTTGTGTTGACAATTACAGCTAACTATAAGCCCCATTGTGTCACATACTTAAACTCAGGTTCATAGAGCAGAGGCCGGGTGATTTGTTTTTGAGCATCTGGGAGTAAATATGAAATTATTTTTTCTTCTTCATTCCACAATATCTTCTCTCTAGATGTTTTCATCATTTAGTCTTAACAGATCTTTGTTTTAATCAATAAAACTTTCTTCTTTTAAAGTCCTATGTCACTAAAAATATGAAGCCAGGTTCTGATTTTTTTTCCTCTGTAGGAAACACTTGGCCTTCTGGGAAGAGGCTTGGAAGTGGGGCTCAGCCCCTTCATCTCTTCCGCCTGTTTCTCTGGGGACTGGTAAAGCTTCATCTGCAGTGGGAAGAAGTAAAACGGGCAGATCTGGGGGAAGATGAATCCATGTGAGGATGCTGGGTTAGTTCTTCTGTGGTCTACCCATGTGGACATGCACGCATGCAATTTTGTAGTTAGGTATCTCTGGCACACAAGCAAACGCAGAAGCTGACAGCCCAGAAGTGATCATTTGGAGAGTACAGAGTAAGAACACAACCCAAACCCCATTTCCAGAAAGGTGTTAAAGAACCCAAAAAGGGACTGGAGACAGAAACAAAGAGAGGGGACGGAGGAGGGAAGAGGAAGAGAAAAAGTAGGGAGGGAGAAAGAAACCTCAGACACTGATGGAGTCGTGTAGAAAGAGAAGCCCCATGCCAAAAATAACACTCTGATGTTAAGTATATAGATCTTTCCCTGCTGCTTGACTGGATCAAAAACCATCCCCATCTTTGGACCACACCTCTCCACCTCTGGATCTCTCTGCGGAGCACAGGAGAAGAGCAGCAGAGTGTCAGCTCTACACGGTCCGCCTACCCCGAGTCCCAGTGGACGCCTCCCTGGCTCTCTGCTGTGCAAGAAAGGCCTGTCACTCACCTGGGTCACTCTTGTTGAGCTCTCGGGCTGTCACAGCTTTATCCGGCAAGCCGCTATCCACAAATTCGTTGGGGACTTGCTGGGGATCTTTATCTGGGACTTCTGCTAGCTGCATTTGCAGTAACTTTGTCTGCTTTTCAATGAAAGATTCCATCCCAGACATGGACAGAATCTCTGACTCCTGAAGAAACAGCAAGTAGCAAAGATCACCAAGGATGCAGAAGTCAGAATGAAGGTAGCATCTGGGTTTGCCACCTCTCACTTGAAAATGTCCCATGTGCACAGAGTCCACTAACCCATGGCCACCTCAGGAAAGTGCCCACTCCGTTACCCAAGCTGCAAGTAAAGCTCGCCTGCTCTGGGTAATCACCTCCGTACACAGTGGACCATCTGCTCTGGGTAATCACCTCCATACACGGTGGCCCACCTGCTGTGGGTAATCACCTCCGTACATGGTGGACCGCCTGCTCTGGGTAATCACCTCTGTACACGGTGGATCGCCTGCTCTGGGTAATCACCTCCATACACGGTGGACCATCTGCTCTGGGTAATCACCTCCATACACGGTGGACCATTTGCTCTGGGTGATCACCTCTGTACACGGTGGATCGCCTGCTCTGGGTAATCACCTCCATACACGGTGGACCATCTGCTCTGGGTAATCACCTCCATACACGGTGGACCATCTGCTCTGGGTAATCACCTCCATACACGGTGGACCATTTGCTCTGGGTAATCACCTCCATACACGGTGGACCACCTGCTCTGGGTAATCACCTCCATACACGGTGGACCATTTGCTCTGGGTGATCACCTCCATACACGGTGGACCATTTGCTCTGGGTGATCACCTCTGTACACGGTGGATCGCCTGCTCTGGGTAATCACCTCCATACACGGTGGACCATTTGCTCTGGGTAATCACCTCCATACACGGTGGACCACCTGCTCTGGGTGATCACCTCTGTACACGGTGGACCATTTGCTCTGGGTAATCACCTCCATACACGGTGGACCATTTGCTCTGGGTAATCACCTCCATACACAGTGGACCGCCTGCTCTGGGTAATCACCTCTGTACATGGTGGACCGCCTGCTCTGGGTGATCACCTCTGTACACGGTGGACCGCCTGCTCTGGGTGATCACCTCCGTACATGGTGGACCGCCTGCTCTGGGTGATCACCTCTGTACACGGTGGACTGCCTGCTCTGGGTGATCACCTCTGTACACGGTGGATCGCCTGCTCTGGGTGATCACCTCTGTACACGGTGGATTGCCTGCTCTGGGTGATCACCTCCGTACACAGTGGACCGCCTGCTCTCATCTAGAAACTGCTTTCCCTTGTCATCCTGCTGTTATTATCTAACCCATCACCTTAAGGAGCCAACTTGCCAACCAGATCTGATAGAATTCTAAAGCTCTCGGAGGAAACCCTTCTAGCATCAAATGCTAAGAACCAGATATCACCTAAGTTCTTGATCAGGGCTCCCAATTCTTCTCTTTTAAGAACCAGATCTCACCTAAGTTCTTGATCAGGGCACCCAATTCTTCTCTGACTTTAGAGAAGCCTTCTACATACGATTTCTCAGGATCAAAACCTCAGGCTGAGATTCTA
The DNA here is from genome assembly GCA_964023405.1 of Apodemus agrarius. Lineage (NCBI taxonomy): Eukaryota > Metazoa > Chordata > Mammalia > Rodentia > Muridae > Apodemus > Apodemus agrarius. The sequence goes on along the minus strand of OZ030012.1, from coordinate 30,594,900 downwards.
GCTGTTCTCTGCGTTTGGGCTCTTACCGCATTGCCCTCCTGGAGGCAGTACAGAATCTTGTCCTGTGCCTCAGCCATACTCAGTGCCGGGGCAATTTTACTGGATGAAAACCTCAGTCTGGACCTGTCACAAAGACAAAGGCAGAAGAGAATGCAATTCGTGACCTTGCTCTCTAAAAAGAGGTCGGCAAGTAATGACAACATATTAAACCAGAAACATCCATGCTTCCTCTGGGGTAGGGGTGGGGCTTGGCATGCTCAGAACTCTCTAGGAGATGAAATCTCCCAAACAATACATACTTGGCAATTCTTCAAATACAGTGTCATATTTTACTGTGTCTTTAGGGTACTTATGAAAGGACTTTTGTCAAGGAAAGTAGTTGTTAGTCTGCAACAGCTCTCTCTGTCTCTGTCTCTGTCTCTCTCCTCAATGGGCCACATTTACACAGAACTTTCAGGAGGGGTGCATGTGCAGTCCTTGCCTTCCGCACACTGGTATGAAGGGCTTCCAGGGCCCAGCGGGGGCGTGAACGTGGCAGAGCGCAGCCACAGTCAGACAGTTACTAAAATACACCCTGCAGGCTTCCATCCTAGCCCTCTCCTGTTTAGTGCTTGGATAAGTACTCTTTCAGCCACAATTTCCAGCAGTGATGGCAAACAAATAAATCACGAGCCTTGATTCTTAGTAGGAAAGAAACATCTCAATTTCTACAAAAAGAAGAGAATCCAGCCTCTACAGTTTCCCCTTCTGGTCAGAAGCCCCAGTGATCTGGGCCCAGGGTCTCGCGGGCGGGAGCAGGCGCCCCTTACGCAGAGCACTGTGAGCACAGCCTCCGGCTCTGCTTAGGAACCTGTGGCGGCCTGCACCTCCTCTCTTCTAGGGCTCAAGAACAGAAGGGGCTTTGGCTGAGGACCAGGGACCGAGCGAGGCCAGGAGCCCTGGGCCACCGAGGGGTATCTCACTTGCTAGCCTTCTTGCCTTCTGTCTGGGGTTTGCTTTCATTCTCGGCTTCACTCAGCTCCTCTGTGGGACTCTGGGGCTCAGAGCGAGGAAACGCAGTCTTCAAGGTGTCCACGATAGCACTCACCACCATCTGCAGGGTTGGAGGTACAGGATCAGTATGGTTATGCACATCCTGAGGGGCAGCGATAGAGAGCAGAACAGTCATCTCTCGGTGCTTTACCACAGGATGAAAAGAGCCCACCATCCAGGGCCTTTGCCTTGGAGAAAATCAGATACCAGCCAATGACATCAATCCTTTGTGTCTCTGTCTAGAACAACTTCTCTACAGAGTTAGACAAACAATACCAAGTGACAAAAAGTCAAAGAGAAAAGAAGGAGAAAAAAAAAAAAACCTCAAAACTCAAGAGAGTTCTTCAGGCTAGAGAATACTTTTAGTTTCTTTCCTTTTTACATAAAAATGGGGTTCCTAGTTTCCAAATTGATGATACTGACAGCAAAGTGTGAATTAGTAGAAATAAAGAAGGTAAGGAAAGAAAAATGAAGATGATAAAAGGAAAAAAGGAAAATAGAGTTCAGCAGCCTAAATAATATAAACATGTTGCAAGGGTTCCGAGTAATAAGCTGGGTTTGTAGTTAAATCAAGTGATTCTCTTCTTTAGGTACAGAAAGAATAAAAGTCCCTCAGGCCTGTGGTTAAGCGATCTGGAACTGCTATAAAGAAAAAAAAAAAAAAACTATGGGTGAAAACCAGGACTCATCTATATATTTCAGCATGTGAAAGTGGCATTCATATGTTTAGTATAAAAGGAAATGTACAAAAGCAAAACAGCTCAAGGTGACGGAGGCGAATATGAATTAATGAAGGCCACAGGGTCAGGGGAGCACCAGGCCTGCTGGAGCGCGCTCATTCTTGTGGTAATCCCTCACAGGAGCACAGCAAGTACAGCCAAGACACACGGGACAACCAGCAAGGCCACAGGGAACACCAGGAGAACAAACCAGGAAGGGAATACAGGACAGGATGGCACAAACATAAATGACACAGCTTAGAAAATACAATGTGCAGACTGGGGAGAAGGTCCTGTGGGCAGAGTCCTTCCAGGTGATACACATCTGCAACTCTGCGACACACACCTGTAACTATGACACACATCTGCAACTCTGTGACACACATCTGCAACTCTGTGACACACATCTGCAACTCTGTGACACATACCTGTAACTGTGACACACACCTGTAACTGTGACACACGTCTGCAACTCTGTGACACACATCTGTAACTCTGTGACACACACCTGTAACTGTGACACACATCTGCAACTCTGTGACACACACCTGTAACTGTGACACACACATGTAACTGTGACACACACCCGTAACTCTCATGCTCTTGGGGTCAGGGCAGATCTCAGGGCCTTGCTGGCCAGCCAGTTTACCCACTGCCAGAGAACTTCAGGTACACTGAGAAACCCTGTTTCAAATAGTAGGAGTAATGGAGGAAGACATCCTATGTTTTCCACATACATGTGCAGGTGAATGCACCAGTCGCATAGGCACACACATGTAAGACAACTTTCTTTTCTGCCTCAAGGATTGTAATTCACGGGAGGGCCTTCGTGCCTTCCACACTGGCCTTACTGGAAATTAGTACAGTGCATTGCTCAAAATGGTGAGCCTCACTGAATATGAAGGCGCCTGCCTGTAGTCCAAGCATTTGAGTGGCGGAGGGCAATGATGAGTTTGAGACCAGCTGGAACTACTAGTAGTTCCAGGCCAGACTAGGCTCTAATGAGATCGATCTCAAAAAGTCCAAAAGCAAAGAACCAGGTAATAACAAAGGAAGTTCCCCATAAGGAAACAAGGAAAGAAACAATGGACACATCTGCTCACAACTCTGGGGCTTTTACCTAGCTGATCTCTTTCTAGTTTGGGTTCTTCCTCATGAAAGATGTCACCTAATACCTATCATATGGAATTCCATCTTATTTTTTTGTCCCAGTCAAGATGAGGAGGCCCACTTTTAGCCTTACATGCTTCCATTAGAACAATATCATACTGTTGTATATATACATACATGTATCCATGTATGTGCGCATATGTATGCATATGTGTAAATATTTATATATACATATATGTATAAGTATATGTATGTATATGTGTGTGAATATTTTATATGTATACATATATATATGTGTGTGTGAATATTTATATATATGTATATATATAGTGGCCATTGTCTTCTAAGAGCTGCTCACTGTGATTCAGCAGTTGCTGATCCTCCAGTCAATATTTAGCAACAGGTCTTGCAGATTTCAGTCCATGCTCTCTTGACTCTTTCTCTGGGCTCCCTCTTACTAAGCCCTTCTGATTTCCTCAGCACGCTCTCCGCTCTAATGCACCCCTCACGCTTGCAGACAGCAGCACCGCTGAGCACAGCGGCTCTGCGGTTACCTTGTCTATCCTAGAGACCATGAACGGTTTCTTGACAAAGGCAATCCGAGCATCTGTGTTCAGAGCAAGGAACTCCTGCACCTCCTCACTGTTGGCAATCTCAGGGATGGCACAGAGTTGCTGAAAAAGAAAAACATGTTAGAAGAAATGCGAGCCCACCCCGGATCTCAGAGCCTTGGCTGGGATGTGTGGGCTGAGGATGTGAGCAAAGCCAGAAAAGATGCTGACCTTCAGGAAAGACTCCAGGAGGCTCTTCCGGGCTTCTACTCTGTCACTATCCATGTTTCCAAAGGGGAGATCTGGAAAGAGCTTTTTTGGACCCTTCACATCTACAAAGCAAAACAAACAGAGCAAATCCATCCACTTAGCATCCACACAGAGCCATTTCATGGAAAACACACAGAATCACGGGATGTATTTCACTAGGCTGTGGCTTTGGGTTTCTGTTAACTTCAGGACTTCCAACTGTCCTTGGGGTTGTGATGCAACAATCTACTCTCCTCACTGTGAAGAGAAGACACAGTGCAGAAGTTACTTATGTTATTAAGCCCAATGGCCCAAGCTTAAGTCTGGGCTCCAATTCCTGGATAAGAATGACCTTAGGCAAGCCACATGATCTGTAACTGCTGCTTTTCTATAAGGAATCCCTATGTACCCCTCAGGCTGTTAGAGGATTACATGAGCTAAGGCACGTAAAGTATGGAGAAGAGAACCAGGCACAGATTTAAAGCTTGTCTCGATATTAGCTATATAATTAAGTAAGAAAACATATAATTTATATTCAACTTACTACTTATTTACATTATCATTAGCATCTAAAAACAATAACCAAATCAACATAGAAGGTTCCCAGCTTGCTTATACTTAAATTTTGTTACATCTTAAACTCTTCATTGTGTGCTGGATGTGTCAAAGAGCACATAAAAGACTTGGTTTTGAAGACAAGGACTTCTGGGTTATTTAAGATGGATAATCCATAGATTATGGAAACACTAATTTCGCTCCTTGAGTTATTCTATGGGCACAGGTAGAAATGTGTCAGCTTCTTTCAAGTGTAAACTATGTGGGGACACTGGAGCACCACGTCACCAGGGACAACCTCGGAAGGGATTCCATCACAGCTGTCCAACCCTAGACCCCAGGCTTTTCAAGACAGCTTAGGGATGAGACATTGTCAGGGCTGCCTTCTCCTGCCCACAAACCCACAGGCCACCAAGCATGCAGATCAGAGCGGCTAGGCTAGGGGTGATGGGCAAGCTGGCGTTTGGAGCTTGGGGAGCATCTGACTTTTGATAAACTTCCGCAGATCTGGTCTCTCCTCCAGGCGGGTCTGCAGATTCAAGAACTCCCGGTAGCGGCGGTTCACGGTGTGATAGGCCAGCTGCTGTAGGCCGCTGCTGTGCTCGCCATTAAGGGCTGTCTCGTACTGCGGAAAGGAACGGAGTTATTGACAGAACCAGTGAGGCTTTGGGAATCTATTCTGGGGTTAATGAGTTGTTCAATGGTCACAGTAGAGTAGGGGAAAAGGAAAAAGCGTCATTTATGCTCAGAACCCACTGCGTCTGATGGTCATCCTTAGCTGTAACTGACAATCCAAACTCCACGGCTGAATGACCCGTACCTCCTGCTACCCCTTGCTCAGTCAGAAAGACTCTCCACTGTGTCTTATGATTGCATATATCCAGAAGTTCCCACCCCTAAGGTGGCTCCGCAACATTTTCAAATCCTAAAGACATTATGGAGCAGAAGACCCAATACCTACAGGATACCTACAAAAGTGACCACTGCTGGACTACAGGAGAGAGCTCCTCAGGAGAAAATCACTGCCGTGACATCTAGCCACTAACAGTCTATACTGGTTTTAAGAAGAAAAATCCAAAACAGCAGATAAGCATAAATAATGACCTTGCCTGGAATAATTCTTTTTCTTTTCTTTTTCTCTTGTCTTTCATTTGTGTGTGTGTGTGTGTGTGTGTGTATGTGTGTGTTGTTGTTGTTGTTGTTGTTGGAAGATTAACCTTTTTAATTGTTACTCTGGAAATTGAACTGAAATTCTTTGTACTAAGTATATATTAGCTGTATCACCAGACGTCTCATGGTGATTGGAAATGTTTTACAAGGTCAGTCTGCTGCCTTCACATGCCTGAAGGGCCGGTATGGGAGAGACGACCCACACTGTACTCCTAGAAAAGTAAGTGCCCTGAACAGAATGGAAGCTACGGCCACACAGGGGAGGACCTGACGGACAAGTGTAGAATACAAAGACGCTGTGACCGACTCTGCATGTGCTTGCTCTTACAGGCTTTGGCTGAAATGTTATAAAGCAACGCGTGACTTAAAAAATCTCCTTGCTGAGAGAACTTGAGCTAGTGTTTGAACACTTCTAGAGCTAGAGAGGAAGAATAGTCATGAGTGCTGGGCAAAGATGTCTCTCCCAGAGTTCAAGAGCGAGCTTTTGAGCTTGGAGCCCTGGGAGCTGGGATGCTTTCTGTGGAATATTACGCCCTGCCCCTCGAGTGACAACTTGATTTTTCTGGTTATAAGAAAGAAAAGCTGTTCTGTTATCAGTTCACAAATACATCACAGTAGAAGATGAAATAGCCAGAACCTGGTACTTGTATATGAGCCCAGGGCACAGCAGAGGGACACCAAATGACAGTCAGGCCAACTGGTCAAGTTACACTGACAGTCACCTGTTACTTGTGACCCTACTCATCTGTGCTTTTGAAAAATGCCTGTTTTATAAAGACCGTGTGTAGGCATGCCTATGAGGGCACACGTGCTTGTAATTGCGTCAGTAACTCTGATTACTTCTAAAGGGGCTGGTCTTTGAACATTTCTAGAGCTGGAGAGGATGACACGGCCACTATGAGCTGAGGTGAGAAAAGTCTCTCGGACAAGAACCGAGCAGAAAAGAGACAGGTAGAATTCAGGAGCGATTTCAAGCTCTAAAGCTGTCCTAACTTCAAATATCATATGGCTTTTGATATGCCAGGCCACCTTGTAGTTGCGTCAGGCCACGCCCCCTTGGTTGGCTTGGATTTCACCAGGAGGAGTAGCATGTCCAGCCTTGTAGTGGTTGGTGATGGGTCTTGGACTGATTGATAATCACAGAAATTCCAGAAGGCAGGTAAAGTTCAACAGAGAGGGTCCTGCCAAGGAACTCTCTTTCTGAACTTCTTCCTAATTTCTTTCTTTGAAAATTATAATATCTTTTATATATTTTTTTATCTTAAGAAGGTAGAACACTTATATTTAGCTCAGAAGGTGGCAAGTTCCTTATTCCCTGAGGCATTTGTGCACAGACTTGGGAATGACTATGCAGAGATGATACGGAGAAAATTGGTTAGAGGAGCAGATCCCCTCAGACCAGGCTATGGAGTGATGAATTGACTGGAAAGTTTCATTTTAAAAAATAAGTGTGTGTATGTGTATGGCGGGGGCAGAGAAATGGGGAGAGACGGCTCGGCAGTTGAGAGCACCTGATGCTCTTGCAGAGAACCAGGGTTGGGTTCTCAGCACCCACATGGCAGCTTACAACCGTTTGTAACTCTAGATTCAGGTGATCTAGAACCTTCCCCTGGTCTCCACAAGCATCAGGCACACAATGCCTTTACATACATGCAGGCAAAATATGCACATAAAATAAAAATAAACAAGACATCTTTTCAAAATGTAGAATCTTGGGATGCATTCTTAGAAATTCTTACCCAGAACCTGTCTATCAGAATCGGTATATTTCAAAAGCAGCCCGAGTGATTGTGAGGCGGAAGCAGGCTTGAGAACCAATGGACACTCTGACCCCCAGTATTCTAACCCAGAGCTTCAGGGGCTGTTTGTGTGGTTCTACCATAGGGGCTGATCCTGGCTTCCAAGTGAGCAACACACCCCTGAACCAACACGGGATGCTCTTACCTGCCCTTGCAGCATTCTGGTTCCTGACTCTGCTTTCTAAACCCCACCCCCAGCGTGAGCGACCACAGCTGTCATCCTGTTACCTTCACGGTGTACAGCGTGTATGGGTGGAATCCTGTCCCACTGTGCTCTCGGGCAGTGATGGTGCCAGTGATCCGAAGGTTCTGGATGACAACCGGGCCATCTGGACTGCTCAGGGACTCAAAGCTGAAGGTGGCTGAGCTGAGAGGACCAGGCGGAGAGGAGGAGAGTGGCACTGGGGGGACAGCAGGCTCAAGGGAGCACATGCCACCGGGGAGCTCTTTGTCTAGGCACGAAGGCCGTAGGGGACAGGCTTTTTCTGGTTCCTCCAGCAAAGCTGTCAGAGAGGTGTCATCTTGCTCTGCCTCCTTGTCTGCCGTGTCAATCTGGATCTCCGGGCAATTAAGCATGGAGACCAGCATGCCAGTCTCTGTTTCCGATCCCGGAGCCTCCTCAGCTTCTGCTCCTTCCAAGCACTCAGACCCCTCGCCATCCTTGGGCTCCAGAGCCCCGGGATCGTCTAGGGCGCACAGAGCATCTTGAATCCTGTCTGAAAGGAAGTTGCCTGGGGTCATCAGCATGATGGTTTCTTTGCCCAGTTCAGACAGTGGCGACTCCAATTCTGAGTCTTCGCACAAGAACAGGGGGCCTCGGATATCTGGCCGTAGAAAATGGGATGAGTCGTTTCCTACTTTTCTTTCTTCCAGCATCCCAGGCAAATCTCCCTCTACAGCTTCATAGCCTTCTTCGATCTCTGGGGAGGGGGCTGGCTCACTGAAGGTTACGTGCACTGGAGCCGCTGCTGGAGAAGATGCTTTTCCTATGGGCAGACTGTCTACCTCAACAAGAAGTGGCAGAGACGTGGGCACTGAGGGCTGCTCTGGGACACTGGATGGGCAGGGGGGTTTAGTTGTTTGGGTTGCATCATGTCTGTACCTGGAAAAGATACTCACAAGTATAAGGTGGATCCAGTCAGGATCTGATAGCTTGCTGATCAGTGGTAAGATTACATTGCAAGTGATAAGTTCAACCACAACGTGGCGTCCAGTCCTAGTCTCCAGATGGGGCTTGGGCACTAACTCTTTGAGTATCAAATTCACAATGCCACGTGCATACGTGACCTCCGTGGTGGGACAGCTCATGGCAGGGTGGGGAGTGGTCGCCTGGCAGTAGGCATCCCAAAGCTCGGAGGGCTGGACCGGACAGCTCTGTTCCTTCGCAGTAGCCTCCTTTGCCTGAATATAGCTCTGCAGGTGACAACCGCAAAGAGTCAGAACCTTCTGGGTAAGAGCATGGCTGTCCACTCTGTTCATCCGCCTTCGAAGCTCCTGAACCCATCCTTTCATGGCCGCCTCCATCTCTGCCTGGAATGTGGGCTCATGGCTCACCGAGCGATACCAGGATAACACGAAGTCTCGGATAATCATCTGGATGGTGCGGTTAATCTCCTGTTCCAGCTGCCTTTCTGCCTCGGGACATGGAGGACAGGTGGCGATTGTAATGAATCGTTCCAGGTGCAATTGACCTGAAGCCCCTACGATGGCAGTGGAGCCCAGCCATGCTCCCAGCACTACCAACGATGCACACAGAAGAATCAGAAGCCACATGTTGACCAGAAGGTGGATGACCAGTAGCCAGCCCAGCAAGACCCCCACGACCATTAGTTTCAGGCCACTCCACTGATTGCTGTAGACATAACTGGACTCGGAGATATTCCCCTGGGTAGGGGACACTGTTTGTGTCTTCATGGCTGAAAGGACAAGTGAGTTTCCACAGATGGCAGCCTCCTATTTTATTCTGGTGTCACGAGTGAGAGCATGAACTGTCCCAGAAAAGAACAAGTCCGGATGCTACTGAGTGAACTCTGGACCCTCGATACTACTGGCACTGCAAAGCGACAGAGAAAGCCCTGCTTCTCTCGCTCGCTTCGGTCAACAGAGCCCATCAACTAGCCTCTTCCAAGCGAGATGAGGAAAACTTTGACGACCTTCATCACGGCCCAGGCGGCGAGTCTCTTCGCAGCCCCGCGCGGCCCACGGACACTTACGAACTCCGAAGCAGCAGCCGGCAGATCGGGTCACACGTCGCCGGGGGACGCGTGCCCAGGCTGCGCCCCTGGGAACGAACTCATCTCATCGGGGGTTCCTTCCGACCGCCGCGACCAGCAGCCACAGCAAGCTCCGGTAGCCCGGGCTACTACACTGCACAACTCCAAAGTGGACAGAGCCGCCGGCCGGCTGCCAGCCGGCGACAGCTTCCGGGTCGCGGCCGGCGGGAGCGGGGTACGCTGGGAGAGCGGCCCGGTGGATCAGTGCCGCGGGCGCCCCCTGGTGGTAAGGAGCAGTGGTGACGGCTGTCGCGCACGCTGCTCTGTTAACCCGAGAGCCCAGAGCTGGTACTCACCAGTGCCAAAACGGATAAGAAGTCTTCCGGTACTCGCCCACGCTCTATGAAGTGTTGTTTGTAAATATCTCTGGCCTTTTAGGGAACATTTCAGTAATAAACTCTGTTTTAATTCCCCGGGAGACATACGTTTAGGAGCTTGATGATGGATTTTTAACATTCTCCCTGCTTCTTCCAGAATATCCCACCTCCATCCCCACCCTCACCCCATCCCACCCTCACCCCATCCCCACCCCCACCAACTTTCCTCAATTCACAGTCCACCTCATTTGTCCTCCGAAGTTGTAAAAGATAAGTATTAAGATGTGGGGCAGGTTTCCAGGGAATATTTCCTATGTTTAGTCACTGGATTTAAGAGTGGGTCCTTGTAGCCCTTGAAGCTAATTGGGGGGAATGAGTTTATTTGACATAAATCAGCTTCCAGGAAAGCGAGTCTGTATAAGATATAGTGAATTGCAAAATCTGAAGTATGTTCGGGAATGATTTTAGTGAATCGCAATAGTTAAAGGGATCCCGTTAAGAAGGTAGCCTTTGTGTCGAATCTTGAAGAATTTTCTGTCTGTCTGTTTCCTTTTCTTCCCAAGTGCCTAGGCACACAGTGCAGAGGAAGAAGCCCAGTAGTTTTTAGTTTACCTTCTAACACATTTGGTTTAGAATATGCCTCCCTCTGGTTTCTGCTTTGAATACATCTGCCTGCTGTCTACTCAAAAAGAGTGACTACAAAGAGAGTCAGTATCTGAAAGTGACACCGGCTATGTGTAGAGGCATGTATGCCTTCTTTGTGTGAAGCCTGCATAAGTCTCCACCTTGGTCCTTAGGGTCTGTGTCTGCAGTGTGGCTCTCCTTTCTAGTTGGGCACAGATGAATGCTGTTTGCATCGTTTGCATCATTCTTTTACGGGTCTGTCCTCTGCTGGTAGCCTTGAAGGATTTAGATAAATTCACAAAACAAAACAACCCAACAACAAAAAGCAAAGCCAAAACCAAAACACCCCCCCCAATAACAAGCAAAACAAAATAACCCTGTAAAAATGACTCTGTACCACTGAGATATTATAACTGACTCTCTCATCTCCACTGCGGATGGAGGTGAATTCGAATACAAAAGAAACCATCATTTACAAATGGATGTAATTGACAGCTAATGGCCTCTAAGGCCACCGATATAATTTAGGATCAAAGTGTCTGCTAGGCAGGCAAGGTGATCTCAGAAGTTAAAAGTCACTGGTCCACGTTTCCATGGTGAGAATCCCTTCACTGCAACCCTCCACCCAATGGAAAGGAACTTGAGAACTGCATACTGCCTGCCCCTTATGCCCTCCCAAACTATTCCCAGGAACAGTTACCTGACAGTAATGCCCTGGGGAAGTAAATGTCCCTGCCGCCCACGCAAGAATTACAGCAGCGAATTAAATGACGGAGGAACTAATGGTGCCACTTAAGACTTCGCTTCCGCAGCTCAGAGAAAAAGGCCCCATGCATCACGAGATGGAAAGTGCAGGGTAGCCAGGAACTGACCTTGTAAGTGGGCACGGTGCCACCCGGCCAGATGGTCTGGAGCTCCAAGGTAGCCAAGAGTGTCTTCCCGATTCCGGGGCACAGCTGATGGACGTGCCGACGCACTTGGCATTTGGACGGCTCTGAGCTTCTGCCTGGGGACTTAGGACAGATCTTCGTCTCCAAACAGATTAATCATTGGGAGGAGGTGAGAGTCATGCCTGTGGTGGGGGGAGGCTGACCGGGTCACTCACCTCTCAAGAGATGCCTCTTGCCTTCCCACGTGCTATTTCTCAGAATATTAAAGGCATAGTGCCAGAGTGTCGGGGCTAAGAAGACAAAAGCCACCAATTCACCCAAGGGCGTTCTCAGTCTCACCGAAGGAGAGACGCACAAGAAGAGCAATGCACTTAAGCATGACATCATGTTTAATGTGGGGGTGACACGATGCTAGTAATAGAAGACAGAACCATAAGACGCAAACACAAAGGTTGGATGGTGGGTGACCTAGGGACTAGGGTGGTTCACAGATGCTCACTCCTACTTCTGCAAGTAGAAAAGAAAGGAGTGTGTCTTAGGGGCATATAGACTAGGAACCATAGGAGCAGAGGGAGGAGGGATGGTCTTTCAGGTACTATGAGAACTAAAGGCGCTGTGACAAAGGCCAGGTTGGAACAATCCATACCAGCCCTCAGAGTCTCTTGAAAAACAGAAGATAAGGCAGGGTTGGTGTTGTGGGCTGTATTCCCCCTCTTGGAAGGAAGGAAGGAAGGAGGGAGGGAAGGAAGGAAGGAAGAAAGGAAGGAAGGAAAGAAGGAGGGAAGGAAGGAAAGAATGAAGGAAAGAAGGAGGGAAGGAAGGAAGGAAGGAAAGAAGGAGGGAAGGAGGGAGGGAGGGAAGGAAGGAAGGAAGGAAGGAAAGAAGGAGGGAAGGAAGGAAAGAATGAAGGAAAGAAGGAGGGAAGGAAGGAAGGAAAGAAGGAGGGAAGGAGGGAGGGAGGGAAGGAAGGAAGGAAGGAAGGAAGGAAGGAAGGAAGGAAGGAAGACATGACATAAGTCATTTGAGCTTCTTCAAGGCCTTGAATTCAATCACTGGTGCCGGAAACAAAAACAGGAACAAAAATAAAGCCACATGGCGGGGGGTGGGGGTGGGGGAGTTCTGATGATGATGAAGGGGAGCCAAGAGGGGGAATGGGTAGAGCTGTTTCTGGATAACAGGAAGTACAAAAGACAGATGCTTAGAGGAGCTAGCCAAGGTCACCAGGCATGAGTCTGTCATTGCGTTGATATATGTTGTTCCGTTGTTCTCTCCTCAGATGGTCTGTTCCCTCGGTGTAGGAAACAAGCAAACACAATTGGGGCAGGTCTCCGTGTTGAGGTTTTTAGACTAGATAGAGAAATGGCAGATGGCCAGACCCTTACGCCCTGAGAAGTGAACTGCTAAAACTTACTGTTTAGGCACCCAGGGAAATGAAACAATGCCAGGAGAGGGACAATCGGTGGTGAGAACACACTTGAGTATGGTAGGGGAAGTGTGTGTGCGAGAACCAGAATAAAAGGCTCGTGGTAGGCTAGAGACGTTTCCCATTGCTGATCTGTCAAGTTGCCATGAACATTGCCCCTTGCAGCAACACAATTCCTCCTCTTACAGTTCGGGAAGTTAGTAGCCTCCAAAGGATGGGCAGGAGGGTGCTCAGCCAGGAGGCCGGGAAAGAGAGTATGCTTCCCAGTCCTTTCCAGCGCCTAGGGAAACCACACCTGGGCTTTCCGGCTCCCGCCCTCGCATTCCTGCCACCTCTGCTCCTCTGCTGCTCCAGTCCCATCTCTTTCCCACCCCTGACTCTCCTGCCTCCTTATAAGGACCGCTGGGGTTACATCAGACCCTCTCCTGTAATTCAGAACTCTCTTCCCCTCCCAAGATCCTTAACGGAATCTACAAGCTCTCAAGTAAAGCAACTCGATCTCAGAACGTGTGAGTCAGCAGGGAAAACATTGTGTGAGCCACAGCAGGGCTTAGGTGTGTACGGATGAAAGGAGTTTTGGTGGGTAAGTGTGAGTGCAGTCAAATGATGGGCTTCTGAAATAAGATATGAATAAATTATTAGGGATTTTACATCTCTTTTAAAAGGTCTCAAGCCCACTTGATTGCCCACACATTTACGGTTCTGGTGCCTCTACCTCTCCAGTACAGAGATTACAGGTGTGCACCATAGTGCCTGGGTGTGTCTAGGTTTATAAGGAGTGTGATCTAGCTAGAAGTCATCGATTTTTCTAATACAGTGGATTGTGAAAGTTTGATAGAATTGTTACTAATAAATGCTAATGATCAGAAGGTTGCAGATGGCGTAGAAAGCGGAAGAGAGTGTGTTAGCACCCGCAGAGAAGGAAGCAGCTTCTTTTAAACTGCAAAGCCAACTGCCTAAAAGAGACCAGGAGGACATGGGTGTTGTCCCAGTTCTGCCTTCAATGATGTGTTGAGAGCAGATAGCCACCAGAGGGCAGCAAGGAGTGTGCTGTCCTGAGCAATCCAGGGATCCTACAAGGATGGACATAGGGGGCAGGAATTCAAAAATGGACTCTAGGTAACTTCTCTTCAGGAATTCACATTGAATATAAGAGACAGAGATGGATACAGTGTAAAACACTAAAATGGAGATATGTTCAAATAGGGAAAGAAGGTAGATTAGGGGAATTTATCTAGAAGATATGACTTGTGAGATGGCCTGGAAGACCTGGGAAGACCTTTCCCAGGAAGGCAAGAGGAACAGGTCATTATAAGAATAAGAAGACCTCTTAATTCTTTGCAATCTGCATTAGTTTGCTAGGACTCTCAAGAGAACATTTCAGACAAAATCTTTTCAATAACAGAATTTGGTTCTTATAACGTAAGACATTGGAAGTTTCAAGTGAAGGGGCTGACATGGTTGGCGCTTCTAGAAGGAATCTCTCCTTGAAGGTCGTTGTCATTGTGCCTTCTCTGGGTCTTTCTTGTGCTTGGGAATTCCTGCTTCTCTACCTTTTCCTAAAAAGACGCTAGCATGTTGAGTCCCGCTACCATGACTTTGTTCTACTATAATTACCAATCTCCAAACGCAGCCTCATTCTGAGGTAAACTGAGCATTGGGGCTTTACCATGTGAGTTTGGAAAAGATGTGATTTGGTTCATCAGAGTTCCTTCCTTCCTGCCCGTAGGCTATGTGAAAATATTGTGTTTCAATTATCAGGAGGCTACTGAAATGGAGGCTGATAGCTATGGGAGTTTTCAATGTTTCTTTTAATTCCATACAGACACAGTCCTCAGAGTAACTTCCAGCTCTGGATTTATACAGACTGCTGGGTGCTCTGGTCGATGCTCCCACTACAGAAGTGTCTAGACACTGAAGGGAAAACACTGTGGTAGACTAATGGGTTCTTAAGACTAAGAACCCATTAATGGGTATATGTAGTAAGCCGATCTTGAAATAAACCCAACCTTGAAATAGAGCATGGAGACAAATGTTGAGATCAAGGTAAAACTGAGAGTAGTGGGCAGTGACCAGACGAGAGGGGAAGGGAGACCACAGGGATGGAGGTCTTTAGCAGGACACATTTTTTCATGGAGAGCTTTGTTGTATCTATAAGAAAAAGCAACTGCGTTTTGGACATCTAGTTTGAGCTACAGTCTTCGAGGGAAGCTTGGAGAAATCCTAGGTTAGTGGAAGTTTGTGAATGACAGACCCAAATCTTTTTCTGGAAGAAAAATAATCTCATTTGGAGTCTATAAAATAAGGTGACCTTAAGATGGAATAAATATAAATTCTCAATTCAAGACTGTTAAGTATCGCTGGGCGGTGGTGGCGCACGCCTTTAATCCCAGCACTTGGGAGGCAGAGGCAGGCGGATTTCTGAGTTCGAGGCCAGCCTGGTCTACAGAGTGAGTTCCAGGACAGCCAAGACCACACAGAGAAACCCTGTCTCAAAAAAAAAACCAAAAAAAAAAAAAAAAAAAGACTGTTAAGTATCTGGGACAGGAAGCTCCCATGTGGGAGGATCAGAGGAGCATATGCAGACGAGAAGGCTGTAGACACAGACACCATCTGATAGAAGATCTAGGCAAGGGTTCCAAAGAAAGAACACCACACAAATAGGACCTAACAATACCAGAGTGTCAGGATGGCTATACAGATTCAAAATACAACTGAATGGGATATCCATTGTCCCATGACCATGGAGAAAAAGTAAAGTCCTCAGTAAGCATGCTAAATAAACTGTAAAATAGTTTATTGCGCATAGCTGCAGAGAGAATTATTGATCTAGCTCATTTGTTGAAATAAATTGCTGGATTGCAGCATACAGAACTGCTCGATGGGTGATTAAAGGAGATATTAAGAGAGATGGGGGACAGAGAGAAAATTCTAATACACTCAGGACTCCAGCACCCATTAATAGAGAACATGAAGGAGAAGGAAACATTTAAGAAGCATTTGACAGAGCATTTTCCCAAACCCGTGATGAAAGCATAGAATTATAGCTTTAAGATGCATTAGGAATCTAAAGCAGACCAACAAACCCAAAGGGCGAAATTGCTGTAAAATTAAGGAAAATTGATTTTGGTTGAAAAAAAATAATAAACAACATTAAGTCCAGAAAGGATACATAATTACAGACATATGAGAGATTAATGGTGCAACTTCATGGTAGGAACTTCAAAGTGAGAAAATTGTTAGAAAAATAAAAAACTACGCAATAATCCGGCGGAGCGTTGGAGTGATTGGATAGATCTTCATCTATTATGAAACTGAATAACATTTTGAACGTTTATTGCCAAGGAAATACCGAGGTATCCTATCTGTCACTCCGTCCTTCTGATTTCAGATAGAATGGATCCCTCTAAATTTGTAGAACTGAACATAAACACTCAGAGGCTAGCAGGCACATGAGGTGTAACTTGGGAACTTGTTAGAAACTTGAAATCAAAGCTGGACGGGAAAGGACATGAATAGGCGCTGCATTGACC
>OZ030012.1:29916155-29973655 GCA_964023405.1 Apodemus agrarius | reverse complement strand
CTCTGGTGAGCAGGCTCTGGGGGGAGATTGGAGGGAGAGCACAGCTCTAACCTTAGTGCCGTGGAATGAAAACCTTTTGACTTCATTGCCCTGGGCTCCCATTTGACCGCAGGGAAGTTCACTAATTTCTCTGAGGCTCGTTTTCTCTCACAGATGAGAAAGAGGAATCTTTTCACCCGTGCCGCAGGTGTGGCCTGAGGTTCCCATGGCAAGAAGTTCTGCACCCCTGGCTTGGTTCCCAGCATGCAGTAGGTTATTAGGGAACGCCGTTAAGTCTGTAGTATCCAGACCCCATCTCAACACATGATGTTAACAACCACTGTTTATTGAATAACTGCCCTTACTGTGCTAAGAACGGCATATGCTTCATTGTCTTTAATTCTTACACTACGTGAGGACCTTAATCAGCAAAGCGTGGTCCCCAGATATCAGCGTCAGCGTCACATACAGCCTATTAAGGATTCTGACCCGCTGTCTCCATTTTCTCTCCCTTGGCATCAGAACTGGTGTTTAGCAAGATTCCCAAGATCATTACAAGTGGCGTACTGCTATTGCTGACCCTCGTTTACAGCTTAAGAAACTGATATTAAAACCATTAGATAATTCTCACTTGTTTTAGACCACAAGTCTGTGGCCACATGGCAGAGCCTGATTTTCAAGCCTGGGACTCTTTCTCTGTCTCCTCCTTGGACAGAGGTGAATGGCCATTGGGTATACTCAGAACCACGGCCTCAGAAGGGCCCAGAGTTCAAAATGTCAAAGCAAGCTGAGACTCTTTCCCTTGGCCAGAAGGGAGTGCGGTGGCAAAAAGACTAGACCAGAAGGAGGAGATTTAATTTTAATTACTGTGTGATCTTGTCCAAGTTACTTCACCTCTCTGAACCTCTGCTTCTTCTTTTAGGAAGTGGAATGATCTGGATGGGTAGCTGTCTTAGCTGGTTTTCTATTCCATGACCAAAGCCAACTTGGATAAGAAACTGTTTATCTGACTTACACATCCCAGTCACAGGCCATCTCTGATGGAGGTCAGGAAGGAACTCAAGGCAGGAACCTGAAGGCAGAAACTAAAGCACAGGTCACGAAGGAACACTGCTTGCTGGCTTTTGCTCCATGGCTTATTCAGCTCTCTTCCTCACAGAATCCAGAACCACCTGCCAGGAAATGGAACGATCCACGGCAGGCTGGACTCTCCCACACCAGTCAATAATTAAGTGAATGCCCATCCCCCACCCCGTTGCCGTCTCTATGGTCAAATCAGATGGAGGCATTTTCTCCTCTTCTCATATGACCCTAGTTTCTGTCAAGCGGAAACACCCCAACCAGAGCAGTATTATAAGAATTCCTTTGGTTTTCAGCTGACTGTGTTTTGACAATCATATGCATGTTGTGTTTGTAGCGCTGCTGTCTGGTGTCGGAACTCAGACAATAATAGTGTTAGAATGAGAGATGGGGAAAGGGGGCACAGAGGTGGCAAGACA
Organism: Apodemus agrarius; assembly: GCA_964023405.1. NCBI lineage: Eukaryota > Metazoa > Chordata > Mammalia > Rodentia > Muridae > Apodemus > Apodemus agrarius. The sequence continues at coordinate 29,972,177 of OZ030012.1, read as the reverse complement.
GTCTTGGATTAAACCTGCTTTTCCCTAAAATGCTTCCTTCTCTGAAAGAGGTAAACCAGGGAAGTGTTTCAGTGACTCTCGGTGATTACTCTAGAGCTGCTCACATACATCCTTCCCAGGCCTCTCTCAGGGGGTTATGGACCAAGGACATCTGGTCCTGCAGCTTTACGTCTGCTGGTGTGATCCACCAAACTGGGGAGAGGCCGATAACACTCCAAATGCTGGTGCCCGCATAGTTTTAATTCCTTCTGAAGGGTCGGGGTTATTTCTCCATTGGGAGTGCTAATGGGATTCTAATACCCTGGCAAATGGGATTTTTTACAACTGCCATTCTGCAGTTACTGAGATGGCGTGTCGCTGGGACAGCCCTATAAATCCTGCCAACTCGCTCTGAGGAGGAGGAGGAGAGGAGGAGGGGGAGGGGACAAAGGAGAAGACCACAGGGACGGACTGGCCCCAACACTGACCACTGGGGGATTGCCAGAGGGACTGCTGGGAACTAGTTCTCTAGATGAGTTACTGACTTGGCCTGAGAGCCAAACTATGTCATGGAAATATGGAAGAGTTCATGGACGTTGGACTAATAGAAACCAGGTGGAGTGTGTTGGAAATGAGGCTGAGGCGATGTGGGAGATACGTTCTGCTCTTTCTCTCTTTGCCTTTGCAGTTTGGTATTCTGAGGTTGGATTCTGAAGATTTATGAGCAGGACCTATTTAGCTAGAAACCAGTACCTCTGTTCTTCTAAACCTAGAGAACAGGACCTGGAGGACTCAAGACCCAGTTATTGTTGGCTAAGGGAGAACATATTCTATAGAGACTGTCTTGGTATCGGGTTTAAGAATGGATTCCTCAGAATGAAATAACTGGTTAAAATGATATATTTGGAAATGTGTTTGGCATTTAGATGATTTATTTCTAAGCTTGAGTTCCTTGTGAAATTAGGCATCCTCTGTCAGTACACTGTGCACAGACACCTTTGGTTTGATCGCCAGGGTTTCTGGGAGAGAGCATCACAGCAGGGGTGATAAAATGAAGCCAGGAATATGGCTTGATGCAGGACACATTAACTCTCAAGTTGATGAAATGAGTTAAACTCAAATCTGTGACACTGAACCCAGTCTGTTCCTCCCCCATAGTCTGTGTGCATCTTCTAGGAGGATGTCGGAGGACACACTTCTTCCTCAGGCCAGACTGTCTCAGAAGGAGAGCTTTACTACAGGGTGACCTTAATGGGGGGCCTGAGTTTGCTTAAGATTGAAAGTTTGTCCAGGGACCATAATACAGATGGACCATCTTTGGCTCACTCTGAATACTCCATTTTGTCTCTCTGCATTCTGTTCTTGAATATGTATAGATTCTCAGAATTCCCTGAATGGCTGCCTGTAGCCTCCTCTCCCAGGCACAAAAACTGAATGGATGATCACTGAGTGTGGGCATGCTTTCTTTCTTACCAAGATAGACAAGAAGTATCGCCGGCTCCAGTTTCTCATGCACACTTACAAGTAAAGGCTGTTCACAGATCTAGACCTAGCAGACAAAAGGAAGATCTGGATCTAGTTTTCAAGAAATTGACACATTTCCCAGGGAGGCAGGATATATCTACAAGACAATGCCTAAGTATTGTCAACATTCCGAAGTTCTTTATAGGCAGTAGCTTGATGGCAATGCCATAGCCTAACAGTGTGTATATGTGTGTGCATGTGTGTGTGCGTGTGTGTGTGTGTGTGTGTGTGTGTGTGTGTGTGTGTGTATGTGTGTGTGTGTGTGTGTGTGTGTGTGTGTGTGTGTTAGCTTTGTTTTGTTCTGTTCTGTTCTGTTCTGAAGTACTGTAAATCACATTCGGGGCCTTTTCTGTGCTAGGGAAGAAAAGAAAGGCTCAGAGGTGTTGAAAAGGAGACTCACTCAAATTCATGAATCTAGAAAGGTACTGGCCCGAGGTATTACTTCGGCCTTTTGATTCAAGTAGTATGAGGTATGTGGGATCGGGGGGGTGCTAATCTGTGGGACATAAACCCAAATATAGCATTGGGCACTGCAGCAAGAATACAGAGGAGATGACAGACACATATGGACTGGGTCAGTCACCAGGGTATCAAATTCCACAAGTTACAAGAACTTCCATACCTTTCCACTCCAGGAAGCAACACATAGTTTCAGCTGTGGGGTGGGATCCAGCCTCATCCTCTGCCAGTCCCCTCCAGCTAATCCCAAAACCTCTAATCCCAGACCTCACACTCGCTCCATGCTCTCCTGTCTCCATGGCAACCTGGCTCCCACCCGCTTCCTGCTGAGCATGTTGCCTTACTGTCCTGTCCTTCTTTATGCTGTAGGACAAAGTGAAACCTGCCCTTGACCTAGCAAAGCAGCTCTGCGTGTGTCATTCTGGATGGGGAAATATAGACACTTCCCTATACTGTCTTCCTGTCCCACACCATCAATGAACAGCCTGGGAATCAGATGGAGCCTGGTTGAAATCCAATTCAAACTCACAGTGCTTTGCACGACAGCACTGCTCACTAACTTTCACGTACCTAGCCTTATTTTTTCCCCAGTCTGTACAGCTCACTCTGTCATTGTTATTTTCATTTGATTAGCACCTTGTTTTATGTTCCTAGATCTTTATAACAGTCCTTGGGTCCAAGTATGAAGAATAAGTAACTGAGAAATGATTGACCCTAAATAGGGCATGTAGATTCCCTCCTTTCGGGCTCAGGGAACAGTAGAAAGGCCAGAAAGAATGTGCAAGACAGATGCTGAGGAAGAAGAGTGCTTCACAACAGTGTCGTCCAGATAAGACATGGCATGACCGTTGTCCTTAGCAGCTCACAATAGCTGTGGTGACATGCCTAAAACCTGAACAAGGTTGGCCCACACCATCGCATGATGTATGGGAGAGGGACTTAGGAGTTGCATCCCTCACCGAATGACTACGAGCAGTTAATGGGTATTATGGAGGGGATGGTTGTTTTTTTTTTTTTTCTCCCAGTAGTATAAGCTTCCATGTTTCAGTAACTATCTCCTGCCTCATGCTTCTGAAAACTATAATGTCGGAGAAAAAAAAAGACATTAAAGCAGGGAAGGGCTTGTTGGGAAAAAGAAACTTTCAACACACATATTATGTAAGCGTGTGTGTGTGTGTGTGTGTGTGTGTGTGTGGTGTGTTTTCATATAACTGTCAAAGAACAAATTTAATAAATTAATTAATCTGTTTAAAGTCTCCAGATCTCTGTAATTTCAGGAACTAATATTCAGCTGGTTGGCACCAGTCTCTCACTCTCACCCACATGTCTGGTTTTACAGTAAAATTCGTAATGCAGTTAAAATACACTGGGAACTATAGGGATGGTTGGCCCTGGGGGAGGAGGGGGGCCGGTGGTGACTGATGGTCCATCTACCATCCATGAAGCTGTGAGACCTCTCTCCAGGGGTCTCTGCCTTCTGATTTTCTGAAAGACGCTAGGAGCCATTGGCACGGAAGGGAAGTGCTATGATTTGTCCTACCTGGCTGTATCTCTTCCCATGTACTAAAATAGTAATGGAAGTCATTTAATGTCCCAGTTACATCAGCTCTCCATGTGGACCTCCCCGGGGCTGTTGGTAGGATCAGGGGAAGGATGCCCAGGGAAATATGAGGCCAAATGTGCCCTTCTGAGTTCTAAGCCACAGGATCTTGCACAATATCTTCAGGGGCTTGGGAGCGATTCCTCTGAGATGCACTCTACACAGCCATGTGCCCGAGCAGGGGAGCAGGTGGTTAGAGAACACAGGTTCCCGGACCAGAAGCTGAGGAGGAGCCACGCAACCACAAGGGCTAAGAGCGAGGCATTGAGCCCAGCAGGTAAGGCCAGAATGACAGCCGGTGGAGAGAGCCGAGCGCCGTGTTGCCCTAATTGAATCAGGGCGAGATGAGTCTGTCTGGCTGCCAGTGACCCTCGGTCCTGGCCTGTTGTGTGTCAGGGATGCAGGAATAATTGTCTATTACCCTGTAAGCTCTCGCACACCTTCACTTGCTTCTGTGTTTCAAGATTATCTGAATACAGCCATGTGTCCTTCCAGACTTCAGGCAAAGACCAGGACCTTTCACAAAGACCAGGACGTTAGCTTCAAAAATCAGTCTCAACAAAACGCAACAGAAACTCTAAGACTGTGTGTACTGCATGGCTGAGTACAGCCTCTGTTTCAGATTGATTCTTCTATATTCTCAATTGCAGGAAGCCAGGGAAATGGGTTTATTGTCTTGGGCAATCATAGTCTGGCACCTGGCAGCTGCGTCCTCTACCTCCTCCCTCTGCTTTTTACACAGGCGGCAGTGTTGAGCTCCATTTGGTACCCTGGGTCTTTCATCACAATGGAAGTACTTGTTATGCCCATTATCGCCGAGAGCAATTTGTTAGGCCAATCTGTGTGTCAGAGGATGACCCTTTAACGTGTGAGTGCAAGAAGAGCCTAATCTCACCTGGCTTTGTGGGTGCAGGGCCCAAACCCTTGGTACAATCCAGGATTTTTAGTCATAGTGATGTCATAGACACCTGCAACCTAGACAAAACACCACTGATACAGAAGGAAAATGATAGGATGTGCAGGGCACACAAGACTGACCATCCATACGAGCATCTCAATACACAAGCTCCGTGTTGCCCAGCCTACTTGATAATCCCAGACATGATAACCCAGCCTCTCCTTGGGAGTTGCATGAGACAGGCCATGAGACTAAGAAATATTCATGGGTTATATAACACTTGACTTCTCGTTCAAATGGAGTGTCTAGAGCACACACTGGTGCATGCACTGATACTGATTGTGAAAACGATTTATTGTGCATTTCTTCATTTATCTTGTGTTTGCTCACTTTCTGAACCTATTTAAAGTCTCTGAGTTTTTGTTGGCAGCTCCCACTACAGAATCTTAGCAAGTCATGTCTGCAACACCTACTCTTTACTCTAGAGTATATTAGCTCAGGCCAACCTAGGCATCAGCTTTCCTTAAACACAGAGCCTAGAGAGTACAATGAAACCATCTCACCGGGAGAGTGCAGTGGCCAACTCTTGTGGCCAGGCACATCATCGGAGTTACCACATGTCTAGACTCTGGGTCTTGGATTATTAATGTGAAACTCCCAGAGTTTGCTCATACTCTCGCTGTTGCCTTAGAGTTGAATTGGCTAGATGTGTCTGACCCCCTTTGACAGCAGACTCAAGCCAGGCTCTAGGTTTCCACTTAACCACTCTTCCACATCTAGTGTGTGCTGGGTGAGCCAATTCCCCCAAGTTTTATTGCTTCCACTCTCCTGCCTCCTTAGCTGATGACCAAACCAGGATCCTTAGCGGTCAGAGGGAGAACCTTGACCCTTGTCCAAGGAGTACCTGTAAGAACATCATTGAACTCTCCACTGTCTCCTTGTATTGGTCTAGGGTTGCTCTGACCAGCAGTTCCTCTTCCACTGTCTGAATCTATTGCAAATGGAGTCTCCTATCAGGGAGCCTGCACTTTGTACTCCCAAGACTAGAACCTTGCTCAAAGCCTATCTAAAGGCAAGTGCCGGGACCTACCCTTGGTCTTCCCCGTCTGCTCTTAACATGTGCTTTCAATTCCTTCTTCTATCTGATGACTGGGCCATTTCTGTAATGATGCAATATTCTCCTTGTGTTTTTCTTGTGACCTCCTGTCTCCTTCCTCTCTGAACATCAAAATCTATACACTTTTAAATACTTAAATTGAGTTCCTTCCACTGCTGAGAGTGTGCTAATATGCAATGAAGTCAAGACTTTGCACCTGCAATCCATTCATGCATGAAAAGGAAAAATAAAAAATAAAAAACAGCTTAACTCATCATGACACTGCCAGAAAGATTCCAATATCTGCCACGCTGGAGGAGACATTGTGAAGATGGCTTCTCCACGGAGGAGGACCTGTGTTCTGCGTTTAGCCTCTGGTCTTTCCCATGGGAGACAATGAAAATACCCATAATCCAGAGACGGGCAAGCAAGTCCAAACCGTAATACCAAAAAAAAGACCACAAAAGACCCCTGATCAAAGTCAAGGTCATCTCCTCATGGACCTTGGGCTTGAGGGAAAGGAGCAGAAGTTTCAAGAAAGTGGGAGATGGGATTAAGGAAAGAAAGCTGTTCCCCGCCCCCCAAAGTCCTCTTCCACCTTCAGATGTTATGAAGATAGAGAGAAAGGACCAATATGAAAGTACTTTGAACTCTTTTAGGCTCAAAGGAGCTTTAAGGATCTGAGGTATTATAGCTATCTTTTAACAGAGTGATAATATTGATTATGTGGGGGCAGGGCAGGGTGTCTCCAGCCGCTCCACCGAGTCCTTGGGAGCTGAACGTATTTATAAGTCTGGCTGCATATAGGTCCCTAGCAGGCTGAGCTTCACGAGGGGATTTATAAAAGTGGCAGAGGGCCCAAGGTTAAGTTTTATCTTAATTATGTGTTACAAAGTGGCTTTCCTCAGTCACTACCCTGGGGGATAGAAGCATGTGGGTTCTTCCCTGTGGACCACCATCCTCTTGGCTGCGATGATTACTGTGTGCGTTTTCCCTAGCTCTTGCCTCTGGGATGTGTGCTCCCAAAGCCTGGCTTCAGGCCTCAGCCCAAGAATTTGTTAATATTGATAATAATAATGACGGTCAGTCAGCTTACAGTGCTGTAGTGCCCCGGGAGAGAAAACATAAGAAAATTGCCCTTAATACAAACATTTGGAATTAATTTTCCAGTTTAGGATTCTGCTCCAGATGATAAAAATCCTGATTCAGATTGAGGGTCCTGGGGAAAATGGCAGGAGTCTCTGCGCTGATAGGCCCAAGCTGCACAGCCTGTGAAGTCCCTTGCCTTTCTAAGGATTGGTTTCCTCTTCAGAAAGCAGGAAAATACAAATGGAAATAACCATGTCTGACCTTCTGCAGATACCCCACATATTACAAATCTCTAGTAATATCAGCTGTCCCAACTATTGGCAATCCTTAAAAAGTCTTGGTGTCATCATTTGGTTGTTTCAAAATGCAGGTGCAGTAGACTATCCCAGGATGAGTTAGTCAGAATCTCTACGGAGGTGGGACTCCATTTCTCTTATGAAGCTGCTTCTGGTTCAGAATTTGTGTTCCACAGTAGAACCAACGGCCTCATGCATTTATGAGGATTCTTTTTAGTCATGTTATATACTAAGCACTCAGTGACAGCACACAGTAGGCTCTCTATCTGTACCCAGCATGCTAAGCATCATCTTAAGCATTCAGTGATAGCACACAGTAGGCTCTCTCTCTCTCTCTGCTTCCATCATGCTTGATCATGGGATGTCATCCGCAGACATGAACATTGGAGGAACAGAGCTAGTGCTCTCTGCCTATGTATGGTGTATGTAGTTTCCTGCCTCTATCTGAGTGTTTAATCACCTACTGAAGCCACTTGGTCTTCTGTGTCCTCCTCTGCCATGAGCACGAGCCTTTAAATGTTGGAGATAATTAAAGGCAAAATGACAGGGCTAGATAGAGTCACCTATCCTGGAAACAGGTAACAAATGAGGTAGGAGTTGTACATGAGTTCAAGGTGAGAATTGTAGAGATCATTTTCTGCTGGTGTCAGGGACATTATTTTAGGAATGTGCAGTTCTTGCCTTGGAAGCCAAGCCTGGTTCAAAACCATAATTCACACGTAATGAACTTACAGAGTTATAGCTCCAGAGTCAGTGGCTTCTTCCTGCTCATTTGGCCAGTTTGGCTGCATCAGGTGTTTAAGCAGAGAAAATGAGAAATATTTCAGGGAGATTATACACATAAAGCTCTCTGTGAATGCCCTTGCTAATTTGCAATCATTTTTGTTGGATTATCATATGCATCACTGTGGGAAGAAAGGAGACCTTTTTTTTTTTACCCAGGTTCTAGGTGGAGAAATAGAGAAAACGTACACATGGGTCAGACAAAGTTTGTGCTTAGAAAACATGGACAACTTGCTGGGCACGCACCGTCATTTTTCCACAGATCTAGATGGAACCTGCTGGTCCTGTTGATAACCATGTGTATTTATGTATTTTGAAACAAATAGATGAGACAGAGAAAGCACGTCTTGATTGAGTGGATTCCTGTTAATCAATGTTTTATTTCTGGAGTGTGTTTTTAATTTCTCAAAGTGCTTTTACATAGATTATCTTTTCTCATTTACACAATAATCCTTTGTATTAGAAAAGCAGGTCTTATTTAATTCCATACAACCGACGAGCAGTTGATTAATGCAGGAGGTGTTGTGACATGGTTAAGGCTGAAGCCTCAGTTTTCTGAACCCATGCTCAGGAAGCAAGGTGAAGGCCTTCCTGAAAATGTACCCTAGCATTGCCTGCATCATGATTCGACTTGACACTCGGGACTCAGCAACGGGAGCCGTGGCCTGGAGGAATTTCTTTTCTGATTGTCTCTGTTCCTTTCTCTCATACATATTTATTTAATGATAAAGAAGAACTTTTCCCCACCTCATTTCCAGTCTTTTCAAGTGATTCCCAAAGAAGCATGTGCAGGAACAATTTAGACTGCCTGGCAGGATTGGCTGCCAGATTAGGAACATTGAATCCTTAAGATGGGATGTCTGTCTGTCTTGATAAGACAGAAGAGTATGGCTGCCAGGGAGACCCTTGAAAGTGAACGCAGGCTTTCCTCGACACAGGGAAGCATCCTAATTAGGAAGCCCACTCCACTTTTGCACCACGTTTGACCCTTTTTTGTATGTGTGGTCAGGGAGCAAGGTCTGGCCTGCTGTGCCGTGGGCAAGGTCTGCACTTCTCTGTGTCAATACGCAGATACTCCAGCTGTGCCCTCTGAAGGCACAGGTGAGATCTGAACAATCGGAGGAAACTCGAACCCCTGGCACCAGAGTCACATGCCAATCAGAGGAAACTCGAACCCCTGGCACCGGAGTCACATGCCAAACAAACACGTTGGCCACTCTACTGGCACTGGACACCACCGTTACCCTGTTTAAGTCTCCCATGTCCTCCCTTATTTGTACATTTGGCTATCAGCAGCAGATACACCTCGATGTCTCAGGAACAAGAGGGGTTTCTGGGAAACAAGCAACATACAAGCTCACAAAGGAGAATCAAGAGCTGCTTGAGTTCATTTTCATCCTTAAATCCTGTATCCTAGCAATGACCTTGGTGTACTCTCCGTACTCAGTCACCCAAGAACCAGCCCTGTTCTTGCTCTCTACTTTTGTTGCTGTCTTATTTTTGTTTGCGAATCTATAAAATAGAATTAGATTGACGTACCTTCTCTGTGCTGATGTCCTGGCTCAAGCAAAATGGCCCTACTCCTGGTACATGAGAAATCCTTAACCAAATGACTATATCTGAGTTTTCCTACTGGTAGGCTTTGGTTCTAACTAGCCCATTCTCCAGCCACACCCACTCTTCCTAACCTTCTCTATTTACTTTCTCATTAAACACCCCTCCCTCCATCTTCAGCCCCTGCTGCTATGCTAGGTGGCGTGGCCCATCTGTACTACTCAGAATTCTAGATATTGGCTCAGCCATTCGAATTAACACTAACACAAACATCCTCATTTACATGGGACGCACAGAAGGTGACATTCTGTCTGTAACAATAGGTTATAATTATCATGTCTCTCATTTGTATTCTATTTTACAGCTTCTTGAATTGTTTCCACATGCATTATCCCATTCGATTCTGCTCACAGTGCTCCGAGGTAGGCAATCGCTCTTCGCTTCCCTTATTCACCAAATATTTATGGAGGGCTAGAGGAGCCGAGGTGACGGGGAGGGCAGCCTTCCTGCCCTGGTGCTGCTTCCATTCCGGATGAAATAGACCGAGCCATGTCTGTTCTACTGCAACTACGGGAGGACCAGAGAAATCTGAAGTTTCCAATCATCCATGCAGAAAGTGCCCCGTAGGGGCATCCTCACCCTCAGAGGCTTAAGAGAACTCCTCCTAAGCCTTTTGCTGTTCCTCTGGGGACACAGGGTGCTGCTATTGAGCACGTGGGCTGTGTTTCAGAACTCCATTTTCAAGTCGAGTGGTTGGAATTCAGAACACACTTGCCCATAGCAATTATATTATAAATGGTTACTATGTTACAAGGCCATCCAACAAAAGCCCAGTTAACCCATTTAACCCATCATGCAGCAGAGGCCCGCGATTAATAGGACAACTCCCTGCACTGCCACACCAAGCGGGGGGGGGCATTTTCAGGGGGTTCATTCAGAATCAATGGTAAGTGAATGAACTCTCCCTTCCGCTTTGGATTTCCTGCTACTCACCATCGGCTTGGGATCCTGCTGTGTGGCACGCCCTCCTTCCTGTGTGTTTATTGCCCTCATCTTTTCCACTTTCTCTGTTTCTTGTATGTGATGCAAGGAACTAATATGTATAATCACCAGGCTTAGCTTATGTGCAACGCGTGCTATTAAGGGAGTAAGTGCTTGTCTGGCTTAAGGACAAATATATGGTTGTTTCCATAGATACCTGATCACAATAACTAATTAGATGAACATTTTTCCCCCCACAGCTTATTTCAGGGGCATCTCAGATGCAATCCATTGCAAATATCTTGCTTTGTAGCTGTATTTTTCTTACTATTCGTCTTCAGCAGCATCAGTAAATAACGTACGATGTCTTTAATAAAGACTAAATGAAGAGATAGGAAAATTTGTGCTTTTTGGCATCTTAGAGCAGTGTTAGGTAAATAGTATATGTCCTTTGCTTACTTGTTTGTTTTTTGTTTGTTTCTTGGTCAGGGTTTTAAATGTCTCAGGCTGGTCGAAACCTCAATTTGAGAATGACGTTGAACTTCTGATTCTTCTGCCATGATCTGATTGCTGGAAGTATAGGTGTGTGCCACTATGCCGGGGTTATATGGTGCCTATAACTGAGCCTGGAGTTTCCTGCATACTGAGCAAGCAAGCCAAATCCCCAGCCTGATTTTAGTTTAGATGAGCTTCTTCCAGTCTTGACTAGTGAGTTTAGAGGCCCAAGGGACCACTTCTTCTTCTCCTTCCCATCCCTTCTTCTCCATTAGAGGTGCTACTGAGAACACGACCCTGGAATCCACAGAGGTAGAAGTGTGGGGAGTTGGGGACAGAGGAACCAGGTCTGGAATTAGTGGTACTCAGCCCAGTGCTTTATTTCTAGATCTTTATTTGTGGTTTTATTGGTTTTCTTTTCTGCTGGTGAGCAGAAGAATGGTTAACACTTGTCCCCACCCATAGTTGCAGCACAGAATCATCAGACAACAAAGCACTGGATTTCTAAATGACCTGGCATTGCTTTAGCACTGACATCCCTGTTTGTACTTGTGCTGGGTCATCTAACTACAAGGGTACACTGTTGATAAGCATCGAATTGACTGAGCACCATTCATGCGGACATACTCTTTATTTCTACATATTTCTTTTAATCAATATTCTCTCAGTCCCCCTAAGAGATAATATCAGAATTTGAGATCAACCAAGATTTAAAAGTTTAGCAGAACTGCCTGAGACTAAAGATCAGTAGGTGTTGGGGATTAACTTAACGGCAGATGCTTGTTCAGATGTACGAAGTCCTGGGTTCGGTTCCTAGCCGAACACATGCCTGTACACATATACACAGGCATGCACAAAGACAAATGCCATAGCTGGGATTTGAATAAGGAAGTCCACAGGCCTATCTACAGCACATAGATCTAAGAACCCTGGAAGACAACACGTGTCTCGTCTCTTCAGCGTCTATCCTCTTTGCTTCTGTGATGTTTATGACAACAATACAGGTTTGACCCGTTAAGGTTCTTAGGTTGTGAACCTTTCCTGGAGACTCAGATTGCAGGGAGACCTTTTGAAAGCCCTTCCAAATGAAATTGATCACTGATGGTTAGTTTTGATTCCGGGCTTTGTGTGTTGTGACAGCTGCCAGTCATGATTGCCATGCTTTGGATCCTTATGCTCTATGTGGAAGACCTAAAAGAATCGTGAATGTGCTAATTCCCTGAAGGGGAAAACCACTCTGCAAATGATGACTAGTCTGCACCCTTCCTTCCAAATCCGTACTGACAGAAGCTTGCTCCCTTGTGAACTGAAGCCACCTTTTCCCACATGTTATTAAGGTCCCCTTGTCCAGAACGCGATGCCTCTGCTCCCCTGCTCACGATCCCTGAAGACCTTTGTGCTGTGCTTCCCTCATTTCCAATAAAATTATAGGTCAAATTTCTCTTGGAATTATAAGCAAATTAAAATTTAAATGGATGTGACTGAGAGGAGAGAACAGCCATGCATATGTATATGAAAAGACAACAAAGAATATGACTCTGAGTCCCCAGATTAGAGAGAGGCAGAGCAGTTTTATGACTGTTAATCAAGCTCTCTTGTGTTGAATGGCCAAGGCTGTGTTCATGGTCCTCCCTCCCCACCCCCACCAGGTTCAGCATCTTTGGGTTAACTTCTGAGAAAATCACAGCATCTTTGGAACCAATGTTTATTGCAATTCCCAAAAGAGAATAAAATTCAGGAAGACCAAAACAAAGGCTTGCACACCCTTAGGTCACTCTTCAGGCAGGTTACCAGATGTTTTGTTAGCAATACTTTGAGTAGAACAGAGATGTATGCTTTTGGGTTTTTTTTTTTAGCCGATGCAAGCCTACAAATGAAACTCAACTGTCCGCTGAGTCTTTCCCAATATGTATTTCATAACAACTCCTGTGCAATTCACAGCTGAATTGATGAGCTATCAGGGTTATGTGCGTCTGTAAAACAGAGGCATCTAACTTGGAAGAGCTTTCTCCAGGGAAACAGACCTATTTGAGTTAAATCAAAACAAGATTAAATAGTGATTAAAGGGCTGCAAATATGGCTGTCATAGAAAGGCTGGAGGACCTGGACTTGTTCAACCTGGGACTGAAAAGCTGCCCAGTGCTTGTAGTAAAACTTCAAATGCAGTATTTTCCTGTCTCCACAGAGGATGGAGAAGGTAAAATGATCTTAAGCTGCATTATTAGGGATTTAGGTCAGTCAATAGCTCTGAAGCCCCTTCTGCACATTAAAATCACGTAGTGGCCATTTAAAACATCCTAATTCCCGAGTCCTAGCCTACACTAATGCATCTCCAGAGGTGACACTCAATGATTAGTGTTTCTTAAAATCTCTGCTGGTGATTCAAATGTGAAGCCGGCGCTGAGACATGCTGTGCCGACTAAAGGCACAGAACTTAGGCTCCTGAGCCAGGAAAGCACCCACAAGTCTTCCAAATTGAGGTGTGCTATAATTGAGTTAGACTCATGCCAATTGTCTTTAATATGTTCTTGTCTAAACTGGATATGATATCTGCTGTTAAGTGGCCTAGGAGTCTCAAGACACAGAGACTGGAATGAATGAATGAATGAATGAATGAATGAATACCAAGAGGGCTCCAAAGACAGCAGTTCTTATTTTGTAATGGTGGTTGTCTGAGAAGAGTTATGGGAGTGGCTTCCTAAAATAATGGATGCTCAAAGAAAATTCCACCAGGGCTTGTGATTCAAAACTACCTGAATGTCAAGACTTACGTATCGAAGAACAATTGAGGTAAATGTAGGAATTCAAAAGTTAAGAAGAAAGGGCTAGTTTAGACGGGGAGGTTGTATTTGTTGACCACTTACTTGAGGATTAATAGGGAAAAGAGAGAAGAGATAGTAAGGTCCATTTAGAGATGAACAAATTTTCCAGGCAAGTCTGAAGACTTGGAGGAAAATACTCAAGTGGTAGTAAAGTAAAATGATGAGTATCTTAATTAATATAAAGGCGAAAGGCTCAAAGGAAAACAAGAGGAAAGCCATAGGAAGGTGACTCCTCAATAGAATTCAGTTTTATGTGTCTGGTCTATAATCAACTACATTTCTTGTGTAACAAATTATCCCACAACCAAAATTGCAGATTATAAATTTGGAAGGAGTAAACTTGATGATTATCCTATTTTTGTGACATCAATTAGGGTCAATGGGTGTAGTCAACTGGTGACCAAGGACAGAATCACATGCATGACAATATTATGGACAGCTGTGTGTGTGTGTGAGAGTGTGTGTGTGTGTGAGAGAGAGAGAGAGAGAGAGAGAGAGAGAGAGACAGAGACAGAGACAGAGACAGAGACAGAGACAGAGACAGAGACAGAGACAGACAGAGAGAGACAGAGAGCACGAGCAAGCACTTTCTTTAATTCCATGGAGACTTTGAACATTTCCACGTGGTCTCTTGTGGTCTCCTGAACTTTCCTTTGTCAGTAAAGTCCTCATAAGACATTGAGAGAAGACGCCAGTTTCTCCAGGCTGGTCTGGCATTGCTACAGGATTATTTCTCATCTGCTCTACTGATTTAGCCAGGCAATAGTGCCAATCCAGATTTAGAGGGGTGGAAAATAGAAGCTTGATCTCAATAGTAAAACTATCAGACAACATGTGGCCATCTCTAATCAACCACAGTTCCTCTAAAAAGGACACATGAAGAGATAAAGAACAATTTTAAGGTGTCAAAAAAGAGTAAAGCACAGTGCCATGTGAGTAAAACAATGGTGGAAGCGTGTGTGTGTGTGTGTGTGTGTGTGTGTGTGTGTGTGTGTGTGTGTCTGGTCCAGGACTGTACTGTTTAGTTCTCTGTTAACTTGACACAAGCTAGAACCTTCTGAGAAGAGGGAATCACAATAGAGTAAATGCCTCTATCAGACTGGCTTGTGGGCCATACTGGAGGGGGGGGCAGAATTTTCATGATTAATGATTGATATGGGAGAACCCAACTCACTGTGAGCAGTGCCACCATTAGACAGGTGTTCTTGGATTTTATAAGAAAGCAGGCTGAGCAAGCCACCAGAAAGCAAACCAGGGAGCAGCATTCCCCAAGGCAGCTGTTTCAGTTCTTGCCTCTATTTCCCCTAACGGTAGAGTGTGTCCTATTACCCAAATAATCTCTCCCTCCCCAGGTTCTTTCAGTCATTGTATTAATCATGGCAATAAAACCCTACTTAGCACAAAGACTAACCTCGTTTCTAACTCCAGATATTTGACATTTATTAACCAAGTGATCTTGGACTGTTATCATCTCTGTGAAATATTGTTCATGGTAGGAACAACCTGAGTTTGAATTGTTTTTTCCCCCCAGAAAACAGAATCAGAGGCATAATTTAGCAAATCAGCTGCTGATTGGGGAGTGCTCTTGAAATCAAGGCACCATGTGTGGGAACATGGGCAAATAAGCTGGATTGCATAAAGGCGTAACCCAAACTGTTATGCAGGTCGGTGGCCACCTTGTCTGACTCCACGGGGAGCTCTGTGGTGAGAAGGGTCCTTCAGAGCAAATCTGAGCAGGCTAAGATTGGCAGGTCTGTATTTAGCCTTTGGTCATGGCCACCTGAAGAAGGGACACTGCTCAGAGTGTGGTCCCTCCCCAACCAAAAGGCTGAGCTCAAATTATATCCTCTACCATAGCATACCTAACAGCAAAGACAAAAGTCCTTCTGTGAAGCATTGATGAGGAGTGCACCTTAGAGTCGTGTGTGTGTGTGTGTGTGTGTGTGTGTGTGTGTGTGACACTCAGAGATCTTAATTCTAACCTATCATGTTGTGCATTATAAGCACTGTTTGAATGTCAGCTTGTTTGTCAGGAGTAGTTTAATAAAGGATTTCTGGATGAAAGAAGTCTGCTTGTTGAATGGTGATGTGGATATGTGCTGGAAGATGTCTATTGAGGCTATGCAGGACCTGCTCCAGCGTTTAACAGCGTCTGGGTGGGTAAGTCAAAGGTAGCCACAGAAAGTCTGGCTAATGGACTCGGGGAAACATGAAAAATTGCTAATAATGTTCGCAGAGCAGTGTCAATGAGGTAATTCTCCTGCCACTGTGGGAATGAAGGAGAGGTCATTGGACTACACCGCTTCTCTTTCCTGTGATTGTTCAGCATCACTGGGGCAAGAAGTAATGGGAAGATAATGGGCCCTGGGTTCAGATCCCAGTTCTCCCATTCCCCATACATGTGACCTTTAGCCACTTAATTAATCTCTCTGAACCCAGGGCTCTAATTTTAAAATATAGATCATAATAACAAGCTTGTAGAAAGTTTAGCAGTGGTGTGTGTGTGTGTGTGTGTGTGTGTGTGTGTGTGTGTGATAAATACTTAGGATCAACTAGCATGTTCTATGACACACAGGATCTTTTTGTGAATAGCTTCCTTTCTCCATTCAGACATTCTCCAGTCTGAGCTCCACTCCACAGCGTTCTGATTGAAATTAGCACATGAAAGCCCTTTGCACTAGATTTCCTATTTGCACTTGCGTGCGTGTGGCCTTACCACAGTGCTGTTAGTCAAACCCTTTTCGCTCCATTTCTCAGATAAGTCGATCAAGGCTCAGAGTAGCTGGAGTCCTAAGGACACCGTGACTGGTACAGCAGAATCTGAACTCACGCCTTTTGCTTCCCATCTCACCGTTCTTACTGCATCAACCTTGCATCGTCCTAACGGCAGGCTCAGGTCTAGGTTTCTCTGAACACCAGGGTTTAGAGGGTGGTATAGATAGTCTAGTGGGCAGGTGGGGGTCTGTAGTGAGGCTCCCAGATAAGCAGGTCAGGTATATGTTTCCAGGGGCAACTCATCTTAGGCAGGAATGTACATCTCCACCATCAGCTGAGATTGTCAGCTGTCCTCAGAATAATTAAAAGACAGTAAAGGAGGAGGGGAGAGAGCTGAAGAAATCATCTTTGTACATGTTAATCTGAGCCATTTTTGAGCAGCGCGATAAGGCCGGTTGTAGAAATGTCAGCGTCTCCTTATCGCTAATTGACTTAAGTAGAGGCAGCTCTAATCCTTGTGTGCACAGGAGCCTGGAAGGGAGAGATGAGGCCAATTGATTCCCACTTTTTAATTAACAGACGAACTGCTTTAAAACAATAGTATATTGGGGGCCGACTGGGTGCAAGAAGGGATGGGAGGGAGGGTCAGCTCCACAGCAGTGGCATTTAGAGCAATATTAACAAGGGTCAGCATTCGATTTGAATCGGGGACTGGAGCATGGCCGGGCAGTACAATTCCCGCCTGAGTGTGGTCACAGAAATTGCTTTCAAGGTGACAAAGGACTTCATATTTCTCTCCATGTCTGAATTGGAAGAACTTTTAATTTGCTAACCACTGTGTGGGGTACCTTGGAATATGTATGTGTGTGTGTGTGTGTGTGTGTGTGTGTGCAAATTGGTCACCATACTGTTTTCCATGTAGGTGCTTAACCCATGTAGGGATGCTGAGTGACATTGGTGACTTTGGTGGGATCCAGTCTTGAACAGTAATGATAGAGTGGGGCTATGTTAGAAGGCTCCTCACCCTTGTGGACATCCGTGCCTGTGCTGAGGACTGATGTGTCTATTTGTGAGTCCACAGACTGAGCCCGTGCTGAGGACTGATATGTCTATTTGTGAGTCCACAGACACCCAGACCTGAGCATCTACTGAGGATTCTGGCCTTTGTCCTCATCCCTGGGAAGTCTTTTTCTGAATCCCAGTCTGTTTGGCCAAAGGCCTCATTTTCTATAAAATACCCTCCATACCCCATCGTGGAGCTAGATTTTAAACTCTGTACCCTTATCCTCCTGGTTTATTATTAAAAGTACACTATCAATTTGGTTGTGATCATAATCTATCTTTCACACCCAGTGAACATCACTATTGACAGGACAGTGGCATTGCCACACACCCGTCTCACTCCTGACGTGAGTCTCTGGCACCAGAAGAGGTTAATCACCATCCGCACAGACTGTCACCTATTTCACTGAGAACTAAGTAATTTTTATCTACTGGAAATTATCAGGAGAGCTCTACTCTGCCCCAGCTGGGACCAGAGAAGGAGGAAGACTTGCTGTTTGACTAGCTTTTCCAGACCATCCTTGGCCAGAGTAGTTTTATGTAATTTCTCTCTTCCCTGGCTATTTCCAAGACCAAGAACCATGACTGTGGATTCTGGTGCTTCCCACATTGTCAGAATGTCAACTAGGGAATAGTGGGGTTTGAATTCATGCTCTTGCCATAGTAACAGACCCGAGACAGGGACATGACCTGGATTGGCAGTAAATGTTTGCCTTTCTAAGATTTAAGGGTCCAATTTTTCTGTAGGTTCACAAAGTGACAAAAAAATTGTTGTTGATAATGTTCTACTTATTCCATTGCACATAATTTTCTCCTCTGTGTTTATACTTACTCTAATTAGGTATATTTTTATTTTACCTTACAGTGATTTCTGCAAAGCTCTGCTTTGGGGGAATATGCTTTTTATCCCCATCTGAACTAAGAATGGTTAATGAAGAGATCTTAGTCCTTTCTCTTTTAATATACTTGGGTCCAGAGAGGCACTAACTCTTTAGAAATATAGATTTGTTTAACAAATGTCCTGGAAGCTGGGAAACACAGGGGCCAGCATCTGGCAGGGGTCTTTGTGTGGAGTCCCGCCACTATCGAAAGGTAGAAAGGCAGGCTGGTGAGATGGCTCAGCGGTTAAGGTCACTGACTGCTGTCGCAAAGGTCCTGAGTTCAAATCCCAGCAACCACATGGTGGCTCCCAACCATCTGTAATGAGATCTGACGCCCTCTTCTAGTGTGTCTGAATATAATGCAACTCATTAGGGAACATAGAACACACAGGACTGTTGGAACCAATGAAAAGTGGAGTAAGTTCCAATGTCTACACACAATAGGCAGAAGATAAGAGAGAATAGCCCAAGCTAAACTATAGATTGTTAGACCTGGAGGAGAAGACTGGAAATAACCATTCATCTATACATGTGTCCGTTAAATATTGACTGAGCAGGTACCAGTATTGGGATCTGTGAAAGGTGGTAGATTGGGAAACTACAGCTCAATAATTTAGAAAAAACAGTTCAAGCAAGTGTCAGGCCTTGAAGTAGAACACATGCCAGAACTCATCATTCATTGAACAAATAGGGAGTTTGAGGACACTGGGACAGGTATTGTCTCTTCGTTAAAACTGTACTGTATATTGATCAAATATCTTTGCCACTTTAGCGGCTGCCTGAAACTTCCAAAGTTTCTCAACATTTTTCAGTTGTCATTTCCTTAATTATAAAATGCAGCTAATAGAACCACCTCCCTCATAGAGTAGATATGAACATCAAAGTGAATATGTAATGAGACATGTATATATTTTATAGATGCCAGATGTTTATTATCATTTGTTATTGTTATTGTTATTATTTATTGAGCAACCTCAGTTGATAAAATACCATACCCACCCGCTTTGGTCTGAATGTCCTCTTCAAAGCTCATGTTGACATTTAGCTCCCATCCTGGTGGTGCCAGCAAAGATCTCTCTAACAAGCCTCTGGGTCATGAGGATGGGACCCTCATGCATGGACAGGTGCTCTTATCATAGAACTGGGTTGACCACCCTGAAAATGGTTTGTTAGAAATCACCTCATCCTCCTTGTCTAGCATGGGCTGCCTTGTCTAGCATGGGCTGCCTTTCTACCTTTCTTTCTTTTTTTTTTAAGATTTATTTATTATTATATGTAAGTATACTGTAGCTACTGGTACCTGCTCAGTCAATATTTAACGGACACATGTATAGATGAATGGTTATTTCCAGTCTTCTCCTCCAGGTCTAACAATCTATAGTTTAGTTTGGGTTATTCTCTCTTATCTTCTGCCTATTGTGTGTAGACATTGGGACTCACTCCACTTTTCATTGGTTCCAACAGTCCTGTGTGTTCTCTGTTCCCTAATGAGTTGCATTATATTCCCCCTGTATTTATCATGCTGCTTTGATGTTGGAGTGCTCAGAAAGTGCAGTCTGAAATTCATCTGCATAATTCTTCGTGCACTTTAAGCCAAAACCACCCCTAAAATAAAAGTAGCTCCATGGGCTGCTCTTTAAGTCTAGAGAGAAGCTCCCATGTGCTTTCTGCTAAGCAGATGTTCTGACACATCAGAAAGAATCATCCAGGCTGGTAGCTTAAGGTGCAATTTGACATATTGCCACTGTACACTTACTATTGGTCTGTGAGTGCTGGTCTCCAGACAGAATGGGTCTCTGTGCCTTCCTCATTAAATTCAAAGGGCAGTGATCTGAGATATAGAGCCTAAGGTCCCTGATTAAGTTCCTTGAACTTGGGCCTGGAAAGATGGTACAATGGTTAAAAGTGCTTGCTGTTCTTGGAGAGCACAGGAGTTTGAGTATCAACACTCATGCTTCCATGGATTCAGCACCCTCTTCTGGTCTCTGAGGACACCCACACACAATGTGTATACACACTGAGAGGAATGCATACACATATACATCACTAAAATCAATCTTAGAAAGATTGTCTTGAGCTAAATAGCTGAATAGACATTGTCCATAGAAGGTCATGAATAGCCATACCTGGTCATATACCACAGAGACACAACATATCAAGGAACTCAGCTCTTTCTGATGTTAATCTACTTGTGGACAAAAACTTGACCCCCAGTCTTGACTATTCCTGAACACTGGAGAACAGGACCAAGTCTCAAAGGAAAAACAGATGGGAGATGCAGACTCATCCGATGGTGCCCAAGGAGACCAGGAAGAGCCATGGCCTTGATAAGTCTATTCCAGAAACTTTCAGCTTCCTTCAGCCCCAACTGAAATTGAGGCAGATGGGTACATATTTTGGCATTGTGGTACAGATTTTTATTCAAAGCCCACAGTCACTAAGATAAAACTCAAGAGAAGGATGTGTTGTCTATCTGGAGAAGCTACCCATCTAACTGAAATTTCCTCCCTGTGCCTAGTCATCTTGAAGTCCCACAAAAAAACCTCATGGTCATTCAAAGTCCATGAATTTCAGCTTGGAAGAATGAAGTGTTTTATCCTATTTAGCCTTCATCCTCCTACCTACCCACCCTGGACCCTACCTCTCTACTCATGCAATAGAGATATCTAGAAGAATATGCTAGTGCCTTCTAGAAAACAGATCAAGCCACACATTTGTCTCTACTGTGCCATCCATCCCATCCCACTAGACCCAGCTTACAAGGGCAAATTATTCGGCATTACCAGTCACTGTTAGCTTTCTGCCATCACAATATTTTGAGAGGTTCTACTCCATGACCAATTGGCCCTCTTGCTATGAATTGGTGGAAGCATATCATGGCAGACCAATGTGGTGGAAGACAACAACTCTAACACATGATGTATTAGGGATTAAAAAGAGGAAGAAGATGGGATCAGTAGTGTCTCCAAATGTCATTGGGGACCTAAAGTAACTCCATCTTCTTCTAGGACCCAGCCCTTAAAATCTGTTTAACCCTCCAATACCATGAAGACCATGGCTTTAATACATAGATGTTTGGGGCCACTTACAATGTGAATTATAACACTGTCTTGACATCCATTCATCCATTACCAGACTTTAAGCTATCTTGCAATGATATGCTGCCTGAGCACTCCTTTGGTATGGGGACTATGTTAGACTGATGTGACCCCCCCTGGTGTCTAGAACAGTACCTGTCTGTGGAAAGCTTTCATTTTTATCTTAACCTATAAAATTTCCCCTATAAAGAGATTGAATGCACAAGAACCCAAGAGCAAACGAAAAGGCGAGAAAGAAATGCATTTTCAGTGGAGGTTATCCAGTGAAGGCTGTTAGTACCTCTCAGAAGGAAAACTTACCAGCTACTTAATTGGAAGTCTTGAAAGCTCACAAAAGAGAAAGGAGGGTGGGAAAATGGGAGGAAAGGAAAAGCACTTTCCCCATTATAGAGAGGGCTGGGACGGTGAACAAAAGCCCTATATTCACCCAAGAATAGAAGCTTAAAGGACTCCAACTGCATGCCAAGGCACTGGAGGTCCTGCCAACTTCAGCTCATGTGGGGCATTTGCCCTTTGATGCAGCCAAGGAAGGGGATTTCAGCAGCAAATGGTGACCTTCGAGCAGCTGTGCTACAGGGCTAGCGTGGAGATCCTTATCTTCACCCTGACCCCAACTCCTTCACCCCCCACGGAAAAAGGAGGAGTTAATTATTAAGCTAGAGGACACAAGATTGTGTTGCTGTTGGGAAAAACATGCAAGAAGAAGGGATACAAAAGCAACTTAGAAAATCTCTGAGCTCCTGCTAGTTGGAGAGTGATGGAGGAAGAGAGACGGGCGTGTGAGGGAGAGTTCTGATCAGAGGGCTGTCTAGGCAGCACCGCCTGTGCAGAGCACCTGCCAGGAGCAAAGGCTCCCACATGTCGCTCAGTGAATTCTCTCTCTGTCACCACTTAACATGCACCTGTTATTGCCATATCACAGAGAGGATGCAGAAGTTTCAGCAGAGCTAAAGAGCGAGACCAGGTCTCCACTGTCGGGGAGTCAGGATTGAAAGCCCCACCTGTCAGGTGCCAGCAGATTGTGTACAGAGGCAGAAGGGAAAGCTTTCTTTTCTGTCCCTTGATTCCTCTCTTCAACTATTGCGACTTGAATGTCTTTCTCGGGGCTCTTAAGACTGCCTGCTTTCTCTGTACAGGACTACAAGAAACCTAAACAGAACACGACTAAAAACCTGATTTGGTGCACTCCTGCTGTGAGTTAGGATTGTGATCATGGGATGATCCTGGAGTGTTTAAGAGCCATCTTTCACACACACACACACACACACACACAGACACCACGGGTTGCCCCAGTACTCAAAGAGTAGCTCACAGCAGTGTGGAACTCCAGTCCCTTTCTGGCATCAATGGGTACTAGTCATACATGGTACACATGCATACTTGCAGGCAATATATATATATATTGCCTGCAAGTATGCATGTGGGATATATATATATATATATATATATATATATATATATATATATATCCATAATGGCCATAAATACACATAAACAAAAAAACAAAAAATATTGTGATTGTGGGTGAAGCAACTATTGGAAACAGGATACTGCACATACCTGAAAAATGCTATAATGAAACTATTTACTTCGTATGCCGGGTAACAATTAATTCAATTAAATATAGTATTGTCACTAATACAAAAAAATTGAAGAAATCATTGCTGAACAAGGTCAAGTGTTATAATAAAGCAAGAATGGAACTTATAAAAAATTGTTTTTACCTTTGTTTAGTGTGTGCATCCCATGCACATGTTTGTGCCTATGTGTATGTGTACGTGTGTGTGTGTGTGTGTGTGTGTGTGTGTGTGTGCATACATGTGTGTGGACACCAGGGTGTGTATCTATCAGAGGACAACATGTGAGAATCAGTTTTCTACTTCTACTATGTGAGCTGGGGGGATTGAACTCAGGAACTTAGGCTTGCTGGGAAGCACCTTTATCTGCTGAGCCATTCCACTTTAAGAAAACAAACCTGGGAATGATAATTCCTCGGAAGGGAGGAGGGCTCACCAGAGCTTCTGTGATTGGCTGGCTTTTAGAAGGCTAAGGTAGGAACAACCATACAGAATAGAGGGGGCAGCATGAGTAAAAGCAGGCACCTAGCAGAGACACATGCTGGAGGAAACCATCCAGGAGTAGGCTGGGGACAAGACAGTCTCTAAGGTCTAGGAATAGATATTATGAGTTTCTTTCACCGAGATAAAAACGTACAACAAAACCATTTAAATAATTCTAAATGTTTAAAAGTATACAGTATTTTCACAGTGTCTGTGGCTTCTTCAAACATTTTTTTATCATGCCACATGCTCTATTCTCAGTAAATTAATTTCCTCTATTGTGAGGTACATTCACTAAAGCAGAAAGTGAATGTACCTCACAATAGAGGGGCCATATAATAGTGGTATCTCTCTTTCTGATTGCTTTTTTTCATGTCTTCAAGAGTCGTCCATGTTGGAACAAATATTAGAATTCCATTCTTTATTCTGGCTGAATAATATGCCAATGTATATTGCACATGGTACTTACCCATTCTTCTCAGAGTGGACATTGAGTTATATGCCACAGTTTGGGTTACTGTGAATGATAAAGCTATGAATGCACTGTGCAAGTGCCTGGCCATGCCCAGCCTTCCGTGGGAATGCCGGTTCATGTGTTAACTCCATGTGTAAT
Source organism: Apodemus agrarius (assembly GCA_964023405.1). Lineage (NCBI taxonomy): Eukaryota > Metazoa > Chordata > Mammalia > Rodentia > Muridae > Apodemus > Apodemus agrarius. The sequence goes on along the minus strand of OZ030012.1, from coordinate 29,948,172 downwards.
GTCTGGAGGACCACTCTATAATTCTCTGTGGCAACACTGCCATCTTTACATCCTGTGTGCATTTGCATGCACGAGAGTCCTCATTTCTCTGCTTCATGCCTGCCGTTCTCTGCTTTTTAAATAATAGTCATCATAATGTGTGTGAAGTAGCTTCAAATTTGCATTTCTCTAATGATTAGTATGTTTTCATGTGCTTATTGGAAAATTACCTATCTTTCTAGAGAAATGTCTACTCGGGTCCTTAGGCTAGTTTTTAAATTGTGTGTTTTGATGTTGAATATATAAGTTTTGATTATCGGAGGCTATAGAATTGGAACTAAATGTCACCACTCTGTGTGTGCAGGCTTATTTGTTTTCAAGTTTAATAAAACAGTTGGGCCTGGCTGAGGTGTCAGTCTGGGAAGGTATTTACGCAGTGGTATTCTTGTCATCGTTGCTGTTGTCCTAGTGTCTTGGTATTTCAGAGATAAGTGACACTTCTGTCGTCCCCGATGGCCAGAGGTAATGAAACTCATAGCAGATGCAGAATACCAAGCTAACTAGAAACCCAGAGAAAGCACGGGGAACAATCCAAGGATGTAAATCACACATGGTGAAAGCCATGGGATTAGAAACACATTATCCTTGTCTGATTCGCTAACACCCACATGGTCCAAATCAGCTTGGCGTTTGATTTACACCCTGACATTTAAGGAAATGAGAAAGGGTGATCTAGCTCCATCTTGATAAATGCTTCCCCCAACCCCACCCTGCGTCTGCAACACCAGCCTACTAAGAACAATGGCATAGTTCCGGGGGTGTGGGGAGGGTCCTAATCCTATAAACAGGCACCTGGACCACATAGGGGAACCCCTCAAGTGACCAGCTTTCTGGGTAGCATTGACTGGATCCTGTATCATCGAGTATAGTCAAACAGCTGTCTGGGCCAAGGATAGGAGCCAGGATTTCTGGCTTCCGATTCTGGCTTTGTCTGTGCGTCTTCCCTTCTGGAGGGTGCAGATAGAATCTTTAGGGGCAGGTTATTCCAGGATCTCCATGAAGCAACACGCGGTTCTGCATGAACAGTCCAGCTGACAGAAAATGCAGTGTGAGGGACGCTAGAGAAGGCAGAAATGCCAAGAAGAAGGGGGCGGGGATGAGAGCAGTGACACACCTCTGCACAGAGAAGCAAATGGGCCTCTTTGTCCACCATCAGAACTGTGGGTTAATAGCCAGGAGATTACTTATTGTGTTTCCTGTGGATTTGAAGGTCTTGCTTTGGAGAGATAGATGCCCCCCCAGGCAGGGTCTCCAGAGGTGGGTTATTTTCTCCCGCTCCCTCTTTCTTCCCTCCCCAGGCCTTTGCTTGCCAAGCAGTCCTGTGCCATAAACACTAATCCCTGCAGCTCATCTCGGAGGGAGGTTTAGCTGCATTTGTGAATTCAGAATGAAATCCCTCTCTTCCCCCAGTCCAAGTGAACAGCTGGCAGGAGATACTGATAGCGAGGAAAGAAGTCGTCACTTTGTTGGATGTTATCCTGAATAATAAGTGAACTGCTGACGACATTTCTGAGAGCTCCAGAAAGCTGCCATCATCCAGCCTCTGCCACCACCTGGCCGTTCGGAAGAGTGAAGAGCCTCTGTGCAGCTTGAAACGAGGATGAGAGAAAAGAGAAAATAGATGCTAAAGGGGAAGTTGGGTAAATGTGGGGACATGGACGCTCTGGTATATAGACAGCCCTACACACACACACACACACACACACACACACACAAGCAGACATACATGCAGCCACTCATGCACATAGGTGCACATGAAAATTTTTTTTTTACCATCTTTTGTAATTGTTAGTTTGTTGCTTGATAAATGATCTAGAATCTCCCAACCTTGGTCACCTCTTCTGTAGAATGGGGGTAGTAGTTTGCCAAAGAGTCCATTAGGACTAAAGATGCCAGCGTGTGGAGGTCTGCAGTCTGTCACAGGCACTCAGCGACTGATGGCTCTCTACTTCTCCCCCCATATAAAAGAAAACCCGTGTACTTGCTTCTTTGCCTAAGTAACAAAGCTCACTGTGAGATTTTTGGGGGAGAAGTTGGGGGCGGGAAGGGAAAGGACATTTTCCCAGCTCTGTATTCCTAGGGTGCAGAGCCATTATTGCAAAGTCACTTGCAGAAACAGTTGCAATCTGACCGCCCGTGAGCCAGGTGCCCCGCCTGAGTGAGCGCCTGGAGCACAAAGCCCTTCGGAGCATGCTGAGTCCCTGATGGCTGTGGACGCGGCCCGCCCCCAGCTGCACAATCACGCGGCACAAATCCCGGTATTTTCAATGGTAGGAGCCGCTCCAGTGGCTCTAAAGAGAGAAGGAACCACCGCTGAACACGTCTTTAAAATTCACATCGGCTCTGCCTCTCAGGGGGGCCTTGAGACTGCTTATGGAGGGAAAGTACATGATGCTCATTGATATGTGTTGTCCCTGTGGCCCAGGGTGGCCCAGGTGACAGCTGTTAGCTCTCTGGGACCACAGAAGCATGATGAGCCTCAGGCAGGAGAAGAACTTAATTAATCAGTGCATTGATTAAATACCTACTATGAGCCAGCCTCTATGATAGGCACGGTGGGAGAGAGAACAAAAGCAGACAACCTCTGGTGTCTCAAGTTCTAGCTGAGCTGCACTTGCAACCCATGCAAAGACGTTAGATATCAAGGTAAGAAACGAACAAAAATCTGATCCAATGGTCCCGAGACATCGCACAATCCTCTGCTCCCCGATTAATTGCGAAATGAATGGCAAAGACACTAAGCACTACGGAGAGAAATCCATCAATCAAATCTGCAGCCTTTGACTAATAAAATGACCAAATGTTTCTAGGGATTTCCCCACCTTTGTTTATTTTTGGAATCTGACCATCTGTGCCCTGCTATAAAAATGACATAAACATTCTTTTTTTTTTTAAAGTTGTATTTACTTATTTTATGCATACGAGTACACTGTAGCTGTCTTCAGACACACCAGAAGAGGGCATCAGATCCCATGACAGATGGTTGTGACCCACCATGTGGACGCTTGGAATTGAACTCAGGACCTCTGGAAGAGCAGTCAGGGCTCTTAACCACTGAGCCGCCTCTGAGACATAAGCATTCTTACTAGATGCCCCCATGCACTCCCATTCTACATGCGCAGGGCTGGTGCTTACACAGCCAGGGGGAGAGGGGGAAGAAATGCAGTCCAACGCGAAGTCAGCATCTCCGATCCTCTGTGCTAATAATGTGCCTCAGCACAGCTCTCATACACTCTGACACAGTGCAGCTAGCCTCCTCGTGAGACTACCAAAGTCAAGGCCTGGGATGTTTGGATGTGGACCATCTCCTTTGCATAGGATGTTGACTGGCTCTCAGCATGTTCTTCAGCACATGGGTGAATGAGTGTTCATACAATTCTACTGACTTAATGGATGCGTACTGCCAAGCACATATATGCAAGGGAACTGTGAAATGGTGACGATGCCTTTCCAGAAAGAAGGGAGGCTCCTTTATTAAAAAGAAAAGAAAAGAAAAGAAAAAAGATCATGTTGCAACCATCGAGGCTTGGGACTCACCATATATTCCCTTCTTGGCTGAAGGAGAATTTTGTAGAATGAGGGCTGTTCTTAGTTATGTCACATTGAATAGGTTACTTGCACCCGCACCAATGGCAGTATGCTGGATTTCATTCAGGTTGCAGGAGAAGAGACAGGTCACCATCCAAAGCAGGAAAATATAACAACCTAGTGTCACTAACATTTCCATACCTACAAGGGAGACCTTGTGTTGGTTTTTCCATGCAGTTCGTCTGCCTGCACGCCCGTGGTGTTTGCCCACCACGCAGGCTGTGGGGTTACGCCAGAGATGTGGGCCACAATGAAGGGTCACACCAGACCAAACAGTTCCACGTGGGGCTTTATTTAAGATGGGGTAAAGGTACAGCGGGTGGGAAGGAAGGAAAGGAAAAGAGAGAGAGGAGAGACGCTACCCAGTTATATACGGATGATGACATAAATTGCAGGTAAAGGTAGGCCCATTGAATTCTGGGTATATGGCGGCCATTGCCTTGGTAACAGGCCTATAGTCGCACTGTGCTAATTGTCGCCTATATGACGCCACAGGTCTCGGTACTAACACCTTGTGCAGCACAGTCATAGGGAAATCGATGGCACATAAATGACCAGAATCCAGGACATATCTGCTGAGCACCCACTATATTTCCTCTACACTGACCAGGTTACTGTAGCAGAATTCACCCAGAATATGAGCCCAACATGTATCAAGCATGTTGTAAAGGCTGATCTTCATCACAAACTAGGCTGGATTTGGGATCACCAAGGTGACACATCTCTGAGCAAGTATTTGAGGTATTTCTAGAGTTTAATTGAGGAGGGAAGATCCACCATCAATATGGATCTGATTGTGAGCAGATTATCCCATAGACACTCCATAGGGCCAGACCAGAAGTGGAGATATAAATAAAACCATAAGAGACCATGAGCTGAGTACTATCCACCCATCTCTGCTTCCTGACTTAAGACGCAACAGGACCAACTGCTTCACGTTCCTCTCATCACAGCTAGAGTGACACCCTTCCCTCTCTTTCCACACCATGATGGACTATACTCTCAACGGGTGAGCCAAAATAAACTCTCCCTTCCCTAAGTTTTATCGCGGCAATGAAAACATGGCTGATTTTTTTTTAAAGGCACTGAAGACTAGGTCTATCACTTCCGATAAGCCTGAGTGACTGATCGCGTCCATGGAAGCCTTCGCGGTTGGTTTGCAGGATGAATGCAGAAGAGTTCAGAGCTATCGATAGAGAAGCAGAGCTTATGGTGGGAGTTTGGAAGATTCAAATGTGGCTAGAGGTGCTAACAGTGAGATAGATGTGCAACAGTCAGAGATCGACAAGAATGCAGAGCCCATTCCTGTCATGTTTTCTGCACACCGTATTCTGTTTGCATGTGGAGAACTTGAGTAAATTAAAGAGCAAAGGAGTCATTTGTTTGGGGGTGGAAACTTCAAGACAGTTAATATTCAAGCCATGTCATGGCTACTGCGCACTTATCTTACCCTAGGTTTACAGGGAGAAGAAACAGCACGCGCGGCATGAAGACATGGGAATTTGCAGCTTGGAGAGGAGGGGTGTGAGTTTCAAGTTGTATACCAGGAGAGGACGGAGGAGGTACCTGTGTTTGTTAAAAAGATGGGTGACAGTAAAAGGAAAACTCACACTCTGTCTTGGAACAGTAGGAAAATCGACTTTAGGACATAACTCTTCCTGCAAAGGAGGGCGGGACAGAATGCAGCCAAAGAGCTTCATAGGTTAAAAAAATGGTCAACTAGGTTCAGCTGCCAAGGTGCAGAGAGGACCCGACAGCTGTTGTCAATGGGGGGACTCACTATGCTGTGCTGACAGCAGAAAGTGGAAGCATCACCCGCACGGTACTGGGGGCTCAGGCATACACAGCGCGAGAGTTCACGGAGCTCGTCCCAAGGTTTTAGAAAGTTATTGAGGTTAAAGGCCAATATATCAATAACCGAGTCTGTGAGGATTATCTTAAGTTACAATCGACACCATAGGATGCTGGCAATGCCAGAAGCATGGGAAATCCACAGAGGATTGCTACAGGCACTGAGTAGAGCTGAACAGAGACAATGCTGTTACGTCTCACCGCAAGCAGAGCTCAGAGTGGGGTTCGGAAGCCTAGATCATTCCACCAGAGCCCCAAATTCTGAATGTGAGATTTTGTCTTGCTTTGGACTTTTTTTGTTGTCGCGTCTCCATTCCCTCCTTTGGGGATGAGAATGCTAATTCTACCACCACTGTATTTTGGAAGTATGTCATTCTTAAAAAATGATTTTATGTTTACGCGTGTGGATATATTGTCTGCACACATGGATGTATGAGTAACACATATGTGCCTGGTGCCTGCATTAGCCAGAGAAGGCTTTGAATATCCTGGAACTGGAGTTACAGGTGGTTGAGTCACCATGTGGGTTTGGGGAACTGAACCTAGCTCTCCCAAAGGCCAGTAAGCACTTGTAACCACCAAACAGTTTCATTCCATCCCCAATACGTTTATAGTTTAAATATGTTTTATATGCCATCATAAGAGTCTATCTTGAGAGCCACAAGAGACATTTGGGCTTTTAAATAGTAATGGCACTATGGGTAGTTCTGAGTTTGAACTAAATGTATTTTGCATTACGAGGTGGCCATGGGCCTTTGAGAACCCATGGCGAAATGTTAGGCCTTGATGTTAGGGTGCTGGGCTGGTGGGGGTGGGCTTGAGGTGGTTCATGCTTATCATCACTACTGTATTTAGAGTTATTGAGAGACATAGGGCTGAGCATGTGTGACCAGATGTCAAGATCCTCCTGCCTTCGCTAGAGTCAGTCTCACGACCATACCTTCCTGGAACTATGAACTGCACTTTTAACTATGAGCTAAAGTGAATCCTTAATGTTTTTATCAAGAGTCTTGTTACATCAACAAGGGAATTAATACACATGTCATCAGAGTTTGTTACCTAAACCAAATAATGGAGTGAATGGTCTGAAGTTTAGAAACTTTAAATTATTTCACACTTTATATGATATTCATTAACCACAGAGAAAAGGTAAAGGAATTTTACAAACAACAAACCTACCACCAGATCCTACAATTCAGCTTTTACCTAATTTTCTTTATTAGAAATTTATCTATTAGGCTGCTATTCATCTATCATTCTGACAAATTTGATTTCATAAAGTCGATATTCTTCTAAAGATACATACATTTGAAATTATTCCTCAGTATCCTCAGAATAATACTAAAAACTACTGCATTATCTCCACAGAAGTAAGAGGATCATCAACCAGAAGGCATAAAATACTTCAATGCAGTCTAGTTTCAGAAAGCAAGATTTCAATTGCACCCGAAAGAATGAATAAAACATGGAGAAGAATAGGGATTTAGGTGAGGGAAGTCCAACACTCTGTGCCTGAGGTAATGCCTTCCTGAGTAAACATGAGTGGCATGCTTGTGACCAGTATTACCACACCCTTTCCTTCCTGGATAGGATGCCTATAGATTCAGTACCACCAATACCAAACCGATATTGTCCTGAACAGCAGTCATGTTGAGGGTACAATCATGATGAAACAAAATATAGACCAGTTTTAGACCTGAGATGCAGAACTGAATAAGTATTGGTTAATAAAATTGGAGACATGTTTAGGAAGGCAGTCAGTCATTTTCCTTTTTTTTTGTTTTCTTCTCTTACCTCCCCTTACTGGACACTGAACCCAGGACCTCGGTTATGCTGGGCAAACATCCTCCTGTTGAGCTATATCCCAACACAGAAAGAAGTGATGGGTCAGCCCCTTTGTTACAGTACCTGTTGAAGACCTGACAGCTTGTCTCTCTGCCTTGCATGTAGGAAAAGGAACACAGACCTGCCAGGATGTGACCCTTGGCCTCAGGAAAGGGTTGCTGCCTTGGCAACAGGCAGGAGCAGAAGCAGCCAACGGAGCAGCCACTGACAGCTACATGCCAGTGCTTCCCTTCTGGCTGCCATCTTGGAAAGAGGCTTCTGAGAATCAGCTTTAAAAGGCTGTATTACTTCAGGTCTTTCCTGGGACATTTGCTCTTAATGGGAGTCAGACGTGATCCTGCCTGGTGCTTAAAAGGCAGACTGGAAAGGTACAGAGCAATTACCGAATGTGTCTGCACAATTTTGAAAACCAGTTACCTGTCCCTTGGCAGGAGAGGATTTGGCTGCTTGTAGCTGGAACATTCTATCTTCTCTCTCTCTCTCTCTCTCTCTCTCTCTCTCTCTCTCTCTCTCTCTCTCTCTCTCTCTCTCTCAGGGCTGCCCTCCTGATCCACCTGATCATTTCCCTCTCTCTCTCTCTGAGTCATGTTCCAAAGCAGGGATCCTGTCTGTTTGAGGCTGCCTGGTGAAGGACCCATGCATGGACTCTATCGTGGTCTCACAGAGCTGCTCAGGGTGGGACAGGGGCAGGGGACTCGGTGTTCCCAGAACAAAGGGCACCTGTCCTGGAATAGTGCATCTCTGTTCATCGGGGAGGAATTCATCCGAGCGAAGCCAAGGGATAAGCCCATTCATTGTGTGGCACAGCCTCTGTCCTTTGTCAGCAAGATGGAGAACACTCACTATTTTCTCTGGCTTTTAGGATTTCCATATTTATTGCTTGTTTGCCACCACTTGGGAGAAGGGAAGGGGAGAAAACAACAACTTCTTCCATTTGGAATTTTAAGTATGAATATGTGAGATTCACCCTCCCTCACCTGTCCCCCGCCACTCCCCCTGTAGTTTCAGCAAGGCACAGAACCGTGGAATGTTCGAGCTAGACGCATTCGAGAAATTTAAACAATATTGCCTGGTTTAATACACAGGGAAATCACAGGCAGGGATAAAGGGAATTGGTGAATGCCACATACCTAGTCAGTAACAGACTGAAACTAGCATTGACATCTGCAGAGTCTTATGCTTATTTTCTTATCGCTGTACCATATGGGCTGTACTTCTAGCAGAGTCAAGAATTCTGCCCTGTTGGGGCTGGGGGAATGGCCCAGGGAGGAAGCTGTTGCTGTCCAAGGCTGAGGACCTGAGGTCAGATTTCTGACACCCACAAGAAAGCCTCGGCTAGAGAGATGCATCTATAATGTCAGTTCTGGGAGTGGGCAAAGCAGGGCAGGTCGTTTCCCAGAGCTGACCGGACAGCGGGTATAGCTAAATAAGCCAGTGCTAGTAGGTTCAGTGTGAGATCCCGGCTTGTAAGATAAGGAGGTGAATGAGAGACAGATGTCCAGCGTTTGCTCTGGCTTACACACATGTCTACACATGCAAACACATATCGATTACATCATACACAACTACACACGAGGATATCACATACACACACGTACAGACAAAAGAATCTTATTACACGTGGGCAATCCTAATATGCATAAGTGACCGTAGAAGAAGGTGCCTGTCACGTGAACAGAAACCTCAGAATTCGCCCCGCAAAGCGTGGGCTTATCTTTATTGTGCAGTGGTTACATTTGTGGCCACAGCTGGTGAAGCAGAGGCGGAGAGAGGCGACCGCTGACCTCTAGGACTTACTCTTTGGTACAGACAAAGGCACAGAAGAATTTGTCGCAATGTGAACCAAATCGTGTGGCACACAGCGCCTGCTATGGGTGTGTGAAGAAGAGAATGGGGGTGGCTGTTGATCAGAAGGTTCTGTTTAGGAAAGAAGGACTATGATTTTGAGAACTATTGTGTGGTGTGACCGTAGTTAAAACTAATAATTACCTTGATTTGATTATTTCATGATGTATGCATCTTTCAAAACATCACATCGCATTCCACAAATATTTATTTAAATTGTTATTTATCAATTAACGGGGAAATCAGAAGAAAGGGGGGGTTTGGTCAAGTAGCTGAGGAAGGCTTTGTGGGAGCGACACAAACGGAAGGCATTTGTGAACGTCGTGGACTGAGTGAGTGCAGATGCCCTAACAGTGTAAAGTGAGGCTGGAGAGGGGCTAGTCCCCCAGGAGAGCGATAGTTATCAGGACCCACCATGTGGGTCACTCTTCAAAGCCAGTGACACTGAGTGTGGGATGTGAGAAGCAGACTCCACCCCAAACTGGGCACAGAGTTTGCACACACATGAGTAGGGCTTTGAAAGCATAATTCAATGAGAAAGCATTAAGCCAGGGAGACAAAGAGAAGCCAGATTCGGGGACTTGGGGGGGGGCTTGAGGCCAGAGAGCCATCCAGCCTAAGGATAGAGTTTACCAGTAGGGAGAAGCCAGGTCAGCAGAGCCTGGAAACTCATTGTAACGAGGCTGAATTTTATTCCAAGAGCTATGGAAATGTTCAGCCTTCTCCCTATCTTCATGACTCCATGTGTCCAAACCATGTCTCCATGGGAACAACTCATCTAATTACTTAGGATTTTCCCATGTGGGGGCTAAATGTGCAGAATTTCAATGATCCTTCAGCGGTACACAAACAGGCAGATGGCCATCTCATCTCGCACCTTGTTCTCGATGACTAAGGTCCTGACACAATTATTTGGTGCTCTATTGTAAGTTCCTAAATAAAAACGGACAACCTGGCTGATGCTTTAGGACATAGAGTCATTGCCATTTTTAAGAACAGGGCTGCTATAATTAAAGTGATTTCAACAATTTTTAATAGTTAGCAAGAATCTCCGGGGCCGATCAATTTAGGTAAAAATGTCTTCCTATTGGAACATGGTGATTCATTCGGATGTGGAGAGGGCCGTGGGCCAACAGGCCTGGGTGAATAAGAGAAAGGTCAAATCTCCATCCAGAAGTGGCTCTTTCTTGTAGCCTTGATTGAGATAGCTGTATTTGTTCCTCCTGGTTCTCAAAACGTCAGAGTGTAGACTCAGGATACCTTAGCAGGCAGCACAGTAAGGAACCACTGACCTCACAGGACAGTGCAAGCAGTCTCCTCAGGCTTCTGGAATTATCTAAAGACACTTGTGAGAGCCACCCAGGAGCCTCCATGCCAAACATCTCTGACTGCATTTTGTCGTTTCCCCCTAGGAAGGTGTGAACTCAGAATCTTTTCCCTTTAAGACCCTTTATCAAGATAATGGCATTCGTGATCTCACAATCACATAAATCATCGCCAGCCCCCTTAAGTCAATTCATATTTCTGTAGTTCGTTACTGGCTCGGGAGGAAATTGCATTTATTATAATTGCCTCTAATTGCACCAGATTAGTGATTACAATTATTGATGGAAGCTGATTATTCATTACCATCAAATCAATCTCTGTGCCTTCTCATTACTCCAAACAGTAACTCTGATGAGGAGAGGTCTAAAGGAGCCCCAGTCCATCCACTCCCCTGCATGTCAGGCAGCCTCTTGTGCTGTTGCTAAACAAACACCTGAAAACAATTTAGAACTTAAAGTGACAGAGAAGATTCTCTCTCTTTTCTCCCTATCCAACACCTTATCTTGAAACAACCGCAGACTCATAAAGCTAGAAAATCTGTTAGACATCGTTGACTACTCTTTGGAGGCCCTGGAATGCCTCAGAACTGCTTGCTTGCTTTTCCCAGATGCCCTCCTTGGTTACATAATGGAAGTTCGGTACATCTTGTCCAAATTATCTGGAATGTCTACCATCTCCAATGGGAAAAGAGAACAGGGCATTCAGCCTTACAGATTAGACTTTACGTTCTAGCTGACTCTTGTGAGCTCTGTTAAAAAAAAAAAAAAAAAAAAAAAAAAACGAGTCACACCTCCATCCTACCTGAGCTGCAGGACTCACTGCTACTTGTGAGCAGATAAGCTATGAGATCATCTCTGCTCCGTGTACACCAGCAGCATCTGACACCAGTCCTTAGACAATGCAGAAGTGGCTACAAGAGAATAATAATGATAGGAAGGGGCAGGATGAGAATGATGGAACCTGCTTGCATGATCACGGTTGGGGCTGGACTAGATAGGATGCTTTAGAACCCTTGCTCATTAGAGGTTAAGGAGCTGCTCAGAAATGCCACCTCCTTTCCCTCTACACTTCCTTCAGACACTAACATCTAAGGTAACTTTACTTCCAGAGGACCCAGCCATACCACTCCTGGGCATATACCCAGAAGATTCCCCAGCATGCAATAAGGATACATGCTCCACTATGTTCATAGCAGCCTTATTTATAATAGCTAGAAGCTGGAAAGAACCCAGATGTCCCTCAACGGAGGAATGGATAAAATAATGTGGTATATATACACAATGGAGTACTATTCAGCCATTAGAAACGATGAATACATGAAATTCTTAGAGAAATGGATGGAGCTGGAGAACATCATACTAAGTGAGGTAACCCAGTCTCAAAGGAATACCCATGGTATGCAGTCACTGATAAGTGGATATTAGCCTAGACTCTTGGGACACCAAAGACACAATCCACATATCAAATGATATCCAACAATAAGGAAGAAGTGGACACTGGTGCTGGAAAGCATCAAAACATCAGTGTAGTGGAATACCAGAACAGGGAAGTGGGAAGGAGTGGATGGGAGAACAGGGGGAGGGAAAAGGGCATGTGAGACCTTTGGGGGATGGGGAACCAGAAAAAGGGAAATGAAATGTAAATATAGAATATATCCAATAAATAAAAAGAGAGAGAGATGAAAAAAAAAACATGTGTGCTGGGTTTCTTTGCACACTGGCTCAAAATTGACTAAGTATACCTAACCCATAATTGTTTGCCGGTAAACATGTTTCAGTTTTGACAGAAAAGCAGCTTCCAAAAGACCTCTGCTTCATTCCCTTACACCTACAGCCTGCTCTAGACACAGACTCTAGAGGGCTAGAAATATAAATAAAATGCAGGTATTGACCTTGGACAGCTCACAAGTGTGTATTCCATTTCCATGCTCCATTCTCATCCAAGGAAGGGCAACTTCTAACAGGACCACAGAGAACATGGGACGCAGCTCGGTTTAGAAGGTCAAGGAGGCCTAGCAGAGGTCGCTTTGAGATGTGCTAGAAGCTGTGCACACTTCTTCAGATGTCCTGTGTACTGCCAGACATCCAACAGAGGAGGGAAAGCCAGAGACCAGCCCCTCTTCACAGCTGCACACGTGACTTCTAGGTGTTGGACATGTGACAATGACAGGGACTGATAGTGTTTACCAACTGTTCCATGAATCAAACCACAGTGACTCAGTGGCCTTTCTACCTACTAGCAACTAAGATCTCAGAAATGTGAGAAATGTGCCTTAGAGCTTTTGTGGGTGGAGTTATCTGAGATCTCTAATGACTTTAGTGACACTGGATTCAAGCCCATTCTTTCCCCAATCTTCCTTCTTCCCCACATCTACTCCAGTTCCTGTGTCCTCACGCCCCTCCTCTACTCCTTATTCAACTCAGGGAGTGTCTATGGATCACAGGGCAGTCAGGGAGCCAGGGACCAACACAAGATGCAGAGTCTGACATAGGCAGCAAAGATAGGAAGGAGGACAGCAAAAAATGAAGGACCGTCAGCTTTGATTCACACCAGTCTCTTTCCCACACTGATTGATGTCAAGGCTAAATATTCTGGATGGTCGAAAATGACCCACCGACAGTATTTCTGAAGCAGGCTGCTTCCTCTGGGAACATAAACAGTGATTCTCTAGACCATGCCGAATACAGGTCTACAGCCTGTAGGACATGACCTCGATGTCTTCTCCATGGAAGCTTTATCCCACCGTTGTCAATGGCTCAGCCACTGTTGGGGAAACTGAAGATTAGTTTGTGACTTCTCCTTGTAGAATGTGCGCTTACTACTTCAAGCCTTTTGTGTATTCTTGTATAGTCCACTTGCGAGTGCTTGAAACTCTGCCATTTCCCCTACACTCTAGAGACGCCTGCCTGCATCCCAGGCCACCTAACTATGAAGAAGGGAATTAACCCTGTTCTCTCCCCACCATGTTCCTCTGCCTCCCCTGTCTTCTGTTTTTCCCAAAGAGGACGGTCTTTGGAAGATGAACTGTCAGGTAGAGGGCAGACACTTACAGGATCACTTCTAGAGAGGCTCAGCGATGCTAGCATTCTGCGACAGAGCCTAACACTGGAAAATGCTTTCCCTGTCTTGGCAACTGTGTGCAACTGGGCAATCCAGTCCTGTCCAAGACTCATCAAAAGACATGCTCTTCCCTGAAGACAGCGGGACATCGGCCACCTGATCGTGCAGCAAACCGTGCTCAGTGACTTTCTGATCCCTGCCTCTGCAGCCGAAGCTGGGGAGAGCTGTGTCTGGTGACCAGGAACCACGGGATTTTGCCTGTGCTTCTCTTGGAGGCTACCCCAAACCAGCAAGCAGCCCCCTCATGAACTTGGCGGAGAGGCTGTCCTTTCCTTTGCTCCAATGCAGCTCCCCCGAATGCTGAACTTCCAGACAGGCACAGGCCTCAGCCCCTTCTCAGTCCTCTCCGTCCTATGTCAGCTGGCGTGTATGGCTCCTCTTCTTCCTGGTGACAGTTGGTAAATGAGTCCCTGTCTAGCTGCTCATGCCGCATGGCTGTTCGGAGAGAGCCTTCATCCTTATGGCGGGCGCATTAATGCCAAGTTTGCTCATCCTAATTAATAACAGTCAGTAAACACCAAAGAGAGCTAATGATGATTACAGGCCGCAGCTCCTGCGTGTTAGCAAACACACCAGGCAGGTGGCCTCTCCTCCCTCCCGGCAAGGAGGCTCGGGCTGCATCCTACAGAGCTGCCTGGCTTCACACGGCCTCTACCCCACGGTCAGAAGACCCCGTCTTACATCTCAACCTGATCTCTAGAGAACGTGAAAAGTCCAGTCACATAGAAAGGATTTGGAGCTGCCTCTGAGACCGTAGCGATCAAACCTTGGGGCTCTTAGTTTCCCAGAACCATCTCCCTAGCACTTAGAATGAAACAATTTTCTCTCCTCTTACATTCGATATTTTTTTTCTAATTTTGAAATTAATACAATTTGCTTTGAAAAGTTGAATTATTGTAGGCATATGAGAAAAATGAAGATGGCCTTTCCCACAGTCCGAACCCCCAAGATGGTCAAGCCCCTAACTGGTCTGGTTCTCCATGTTTACATCTTCTGACCTCTTGTTGAGACTTGATTCTGTCCTTTTCCTGGTACCTCTCTGTCACCTTTCACACTGCTGCTGAATTGTATCGGTTATAAACTCATTTTTCTGATTCAGCAAAGCTTCTGCCCTTTCTCTAGTCCTGATTGAAGGATTCTTCTTCCTATGATAAGACTCTCTAGGTCTCAAAAGGCAAAATAAAGAGGTTAGCTCCATTGAGCCCCAGGCTACCTCATTTCTCAGCGCTTTCCCTCCCAAGAACAGGGATGGTAGCTATCAGACCAGTTACCACACTATCTTCTGCTTGAGCTGTAAATTAAAATTTGGAGATTTTTGCTTGAGATACGGGTGAGCATTGAGCTTAGGCCAGGCCTTGAACTTGAGATCTAGTTGCATCTGACAGCCGGGTGCCGGGGTTATAGTCAGGAGTTGCTGCCTTGTGTTAAACTTGAGATTTTCATATTTTTTCAAAATAGTCCCTTCTCTGTTGCCCTACTGTACAGGGGGCTGCATGGAGGACGCCTGCTGGGCCTCTAAGGCCTTCGTTCCTCAGGGAGGCTGTAACCCACAGAAGAGCTCTAAGGCCCAGGTCTCTCAGTGCCCAATACCAGAATGAGACTGCAGCGAGCCGGTGTGTTTTGAAGAAGAGGACATGTCACTGTGGGCTCAGAAGCCATCCTCACCCTGTTCCTTTTGCCTGAAGCTCCCAGACCTCCTGCAATGTCAATATTTTGTTGTTAAAGCTCACTTCCTCCTACGAATGCCAGTTCATTTGCCTACAGTGATAACACTTCTCCCAGCGCTGTCCCAGTAATTCAGATGATACTGTGTTTCCCAATGGACTGTTGAGTCTAAGCCAGCCAGAACCCATTCTCTAGGAGTTAATAGCGAGGCTAAGGCACAGAACTATGAAAAGCGCTATCATTTCTGGGATGACAATAAACAGGTCTAGGTAAATACCTGAGTGTGACTAGAATGGCTTATCAGACTGTCTTTTCAGAGGTGTGAGAGACTTTGCAGTTCTCTGCAATTGTGTTTGTTTCTTTCTCTTTCTTTTTTCCTCTATGCACCTTCTTTACAGCAGCTTTCAGACCTCTCTCCTTTTTATTTTTATTTTGGCTATTCAGTTACCCTTTTTCTCTTTCACTGTTTCCCATTCTTTTTCTTTTAGTCACAGCAAGTGATCAGAGTGCTTTCCTAACGTGGACCTGACACATTTAGTGCATCATCTCATCCATCCATCCATCCATCCATCCATCCATCCATCCATCCATCCACCCATTACTCCATCCATCCATCACTCCATCCATCCATCCGTCCATCCATCCATCCGTCCATCCATCCATCCATCCATCTATCCATCCATCCACCCATTACTCCATCCATCCATACACCCATCACTCCATCCATCCATCCATCCATCCATCCATCCACCCGTCCGTCCATCCATCCATCCATCCATCCATCCATCCATCCATCCTTCACTTATCCCACTAACATTCTGAGTTCTTTTTCAGTCTTTTTATCTCTTTGTCAGGTTGTCAGAAAACAGACCCTAGCTTCTAAGTAACTGCATCACCAAGAGGGAGAAAGGCTTGTATCAAAGACAACCTTTTTTTCTAAATATGGGGTCTCTTGAAAGTCTGACCCTTCTACCTCCTCTGTGCTAGAATTAGAGTCATGAGTAGTTTATGCAGCTGGGGACTGAACCCAGAGTTTCAGGCATGCTAGACAAAATTCACTCTATTAATGATACCAATGACAAGACATGTCTAGGAGTCAAAAGACACAATTAACTTCAGACAGGCATTTCTGAGGGCTAGAGATGCCAGGCCGGTGTGTAGAGGCATCTTGGGAAGCTCTGGAGTGAGTGATGATGGGGACAGTGAAACCCGGTTGATGGTGTCAACAAGCAGACGGCGGCGAGATAGCCCGGGGGGAAGAATAGATTTTAGGTTGCAGGTACAGCTCGAATAAAAGCTTGATAGGATGAAATAGCCCAGAACATGTGAACTACTGGAAAGAACCACACCTGGCCAGGGAGGACGCAATGAGGCAAGCGCCAGGGAGCGGTTGCTGAATCTGGTCATCAAGAGCGTGCCAAGCTCAGAAAGATGCAAACAGTTTTCCACATGGGTGGTTAGCTTAGGGAGTGGGGAGGCTAGAATTTACATTTTATCTCTCATCCTGCTGTTGTATTTGAATTTTATACCGGTGAGAGAATGTTTTACTTTTACTTCAAAGAAATGCTGATTGTGCAAAGCCTCATTCGCTAGGTTTCAAGGATGAGGTTGTAGGTCACTCTTTTCCAAGAGCGACGTCTCCTTTCCTTCCACTCTCAGGACTCTGTGGACACTTTCTGTGCATATATTTGTGTCATTTAAACCAAGCTATGGTTTAGCTCTTGGTTGATTTCTTTTCTTTTTTTGTTTTTTAAATTGGAGAAACGGACACTGTCCCCACCAACCAGAAGACTTTTTTTTTTTTTTTAAATTGGAGAAGTGAATACTGTCCCCACCAACCAGAAGACCAACCAGAGTGTCATCAGATGGGGCTAAGGCCTATAGAGGAGACTCCCTGCTTTGCTTTAAGCAAAAATACTCTTGGCTTCCTGGTAGGTGGGGGCTGGGTGTGTGTTCAAACATTCCAAAGGATTTACTCAATGCTCACAAAGATGTTAGCTTGTTCATAAAGATGGCTACTAAGGGAACTTAAGAAGCCCGCATAGGGCTGTGCCTGGACTTGTAACTTTTCAAACTCACCGGTCATTGAATAGCTAGCCATCCCTGCAGAAGGTGTGGCTTCCTTCTGAGCATTTCCATTCACAGGAGATAATGGGTCCCTGGTAGATTCTGGAAGAGCATTTCCACCTTCTTCTGATTATCTTCACTTTCCCTTGCCACTCCGCCTCAAGATGGTTGCCTTTCACAGTCTACACAGAAAGAACATCTGTGGAGTTGCATGCATCCCCAGGTCTCTGGGCCGTGGCGTCCTGGTTTGGGGGGCTCAGCTGTGTCCTGGTTTGGGGCTTCCTGTCATGATGGGACAATGCATGGACTCAACAGCTCTTCTTGCCGCACTTTTCTGGCTAACTTCACCCTGCTCCTCAGATGGGAGGGTCCCAGCAGACTCTGCAGCTGCCTCTCAACTGCAGATGATGTAAACGACGTAACGGGCTGGGCTAGGAGTGACAAATACTACAGTGGACCTTGCAAAGCTGTTACAGGTGGTCTCTGTCTAGACTGGGTATTTCTGGGTTGCTAGTATTTTGTTTGTAAAGAATTAAAGAAGCTCACAGGAATAGCAAACTGTTGAGAGATTTTCTCCCAAAGTAAAGCAGCAGTTACAGAGTAGATAAATTGTAGGGCAGTGCCCCTCCTACTCCGCCCCCCCCCACACACACACACACTCACACACACTCACACCCTGATTCAGATCTGTCAAAGAGCTCCAGGATACTTCTGAGGCTTCTTGTGTTGAATCTGGGAAGAGGAGGTGTTGGTTACTAGGGGTGTGGTGTGAGTGGCTTTCTGTTTTGATTGACAGGCTTAGGTTATCTCAGCCGGTACACTGCTCATATCCTTTCTCCTGAACAGCATGTGTTCTCCAACAAGCATGGGAATAAAATGGTAATAAGGGTTTTTCCCAGGAAGTTCATACATAGGACACAGTTTGGCTCACTAGGCATGCACCAGACAACAGTCCAGACTACACTGCCTCAGTGTTTCTAGTCTTAGGATGCATTGGACCATGAAGGGGGAGTTACTAAAGGGGTCTTTAAGGAGTTATAGAGGACTTTAGGGTAGAGTGACTACTCACTTGGTTTGGAGAGAGGCATGCATGCAGTTCAGTGCAGGTGAAGGTCCCAGATTGTTACGTGATCCCTGTAATCTACCTGCTACAAAGTGGCCTGGTGACGTGGGAGGGGTTGAATTGAATTAGCAGTGTTTGGGGTGATGGCAGCAGAAGGCCCAGAAAACCACTTTTCATTTCTGCCCATTGCTCTCCAAGCTGGACCTTTTTTCACTTTCTGGAGTCACTTCTAGACCCAAGGACTTGCCAGGAACCCTGTTCCTCTAGTGCTCAGGGGCTGTGGGCCCGAGTCTTTCCACCATTCGTTCTCTGTGTGCTCGTCTCTGAGACTAACTCTAGCTCTCTGCTTCCAGCAGTTTAGGTCTGAGCTTTCTCCCTGACCCTCATGTCTGAAAAAAAGAAAAAAAGAATCCCACAACAGGACCTCACCTTTAAGGCACGTGTATCATAGCACAGAACCGTCCTTGGGCTCTAGGCATTCATCTGTTTTCTCTTTGGGGAATTTCTTAAAGGGGAAATGAGGATTTCTAAGTCAATGACATCTCTGAAACTTCATAGTGTAGAGACAGCCTTGTACCCAGAAGTCATCATAATAGTATCTGGAGAATACTTTGGAATCTTGGAAGGAGACAGAAATTTAAACCTGGAGTCTACCTCACGTTCACTAAGTGGCCTTGGGAAAGCTTCTGAGTTTAAATGAGTATCTCTGGAAGTTTAAGTGACTATTAAATTAGATGCATAAAGTAAGCAACTCAGGACTTGTTCCTTCACTCACTAGCTAATACATAGAAATTCTTTCTTTTAATCTCTACAAGAGTTTCTTTTTGTACCTCTTGGCCACAACCAAGTTTCTGTCAGTCACTCTCCTCTGCATTTCTCCGAGTTGGTCCCACCAGGAAAATATTAATCTCTAGCTTATACATCCAGATGTTGCCTAAAGGAATGAATAGAGAGATGATTAGAAAAAAACAAACAAATAAACAAACAAAAAACCCAAAGAAAACCTAGGAATGTATTCTGCCAGTTCCCTCACGGAAGGAAGTGTGGCTGATATGTCATCAGGTCAGTGTACAGTCACTCTGTTTTCATCCTCCCCAGGGACTTGGCGTATAACAAACAGAAGGTTATAATAATCATGAGAACATTTAGATTAAAGGTGGTGCCAACGCCACGGCTTCGTGAGATACACAAGTCTGCTGGTTTCCCCTGGAACAGGTCTGGCAAAGTCAGATCTGCTTTTCCCTTTCAAGATCTCTTCCTGCCTGGATGCAGAAGGATTCACTGCCCGCAGAAGGAGAGGGAAGACTTGAGGCAGGCAGGCTGCTTTATTTATTTATGTGATATATATCAAACAAACCCACTGCCTCCAAGCCTCTTAGCATATATAAATCTAGCAGTTATCGTGTACGTCAGATGAAAAGAAATAAGCCCACAGCAAACTTGTACTACAAACCAAATATTTAAGGCAGTTATTAAATACCTGAGATTTTGGGGACAGTGGTTCAGAAAGTATAGCAGTAAGGATGCAACAATAACAATTTATTTTCATAAACAGCGACAAGCTGGCTCTTCAGATTTGCAATTCCTCAGGTTAAGCATCTATGGTGCTTGCACCTATGTCCCAGTTAAAAATAAGGAAATCTTTATGGTGGGTAGGTGGGTGGGGGAACTGGTGAATGTCTGGACTAACAAAAACAAAAGCTCTAGCTGGGCGTGGTGGCACACACCTGTAATCCCAGCACTTGGGAGGCAGAGGCAGGGGGATTTCTGAGTTCAAGGCTAGCGTGGTCTACAGAGTAAGTTGGAGGACAGCCAGGGCTACACAGAGAAACCCTGACTCAAAAAAAAAAAAAAAAAGAAAAGAAAAAAAAAAAAAGAAAACAAAAGCTCATCTCTTTCATTCACTAACTTTCTCGTGCACCAAAGGTGACAGCAAGAAATCAGAGATACCAAGAAGATATGAGAATGGCTGTGACAAGGTCTGCACTTTTCCTCCAGGTGTTACTGGAGCCCCCAGCTTTAAAGCTTACCTGTGGATCCATATCCTCACCACATTAAGTCAATGACATCATAGGGAGAATAATGAAACCATTTATTTACATTTGTGTCTAACACTGAGAAGAGAGGAAGTCTCAGCCTGTACCTTATCTATAGCAGTGAGATAAGCAAGCTTAGAGACAGTGAAACCACAGCTGGGAGACAAGACTATGCAGCAGTTCTTACAGCAGAGTTCTTCACCTCTGCCTGTCTAATCCTCAGCCCTAGCATGGTTGTGCCAGAAGCAATCCTTAGCCTGAGGCCCGTTATCCAGGCCAGAGCCTTTAGTTAGGAGGAAATGCTGAATTTTTCTGTGTCAGTACTTCTGAGAATGACCCATCTCATTGACGGCATTTGAATCAGGAAATAAGTGCTTAGGCTCACACGGTGTGTATAAGACTCAGATGGGGCCCTGGGACCTTCATAGAGAAGGAGAGAAAGAGCTAAAGGGTTACGGAGGCATCAAATTCTAAGCTAATGCTTTCACAAGTGAGATGCCGTGATCCAATGTCATACAGACTACACACCCGTTCGTTTCTCAGGAAAACAACAGAAATGACGAAGATTTCCTCTGAGAACGGAAGTAGTCATACGTGCACCACAAAGGGCTGTGCTTGCTGGGACTCGAAGTGCTTCAGGCTGCATCTCTATGAGCCTTAAACATTAAGGAAGTACTTGTATACAGATTCATTATAGTAGAGGTCTCATCAAAGCAGAGAGAGAGGGGGAGGAAGAGAGGGAGATGGGGGGAGGAACTTCATTAAGGTAAAAATCTAGGAACAAAAGCAATATTCACATGAGGAAATTAAATTCTGCCCCAAAGATGATTAGCACCCTGACACCAACAATGAGACTTCATCTTTCTAATGACAACCCTCACTTTACCACACACACACACACACACACACACACACACACACACGTGGCTGGCATACAGTCAATGTGTGAAGGCATGCATTCATGTCTTTCAGACTGATTCAGCTTACACTGCTCGCAGTGATGTACGCAGTTTTGGGTCCACGAAAACAGACAGATAAGCACAGCAACAAGATAGCAACAGAACAATAGAGAATAACATTCAATATC
Source organism: Apodemus agrarius (assembly GCA_964023405.1). NCBI lineage: Eukaryota > Metazoa > Chordata > Mammalia > Rodentia > Muridae > Apodemus > Apodemus agrarius. Next base: position 29,926,640 of record OZ030012.1, on the reverse strand, counting down.
TACTATGAACCAAACATTATTCTAAATACATTGCAGGAAGTGTATTACTTGAATTCCCCCCATATCAAATATCTATTAAATAGACATCATTCTAACCGATTTCCAGATGGAAAAACTGAGGCTTAGACCAGAGATGTGGGTCCTTAGCACTTCCGACTGGCAGAGTAGCAGCGTGCCTGGTTCACATGAATGGTGCTGATTCCAGGTCCTTTGCCATTTCCTGGGTATGAGGATAGACGGGAACCCAAGATGACCTTCAGAAAACAGTGTCATAACTTTCAGAGAAGATAGTGGGTCATAAAGGAGACTCTTCTCAGGTAGCCAAGAAAGTCAGTTAATCTTTCAAAACTACACAGAGAAAGAAGGGATGAACTCTGACAGTGAAGGGACACGGGTGATGTGGAAACGCTGTTAGATGTTCCTTAAGGGAACAATAAAAAAGACTTTATGACCACAGTGGGCAAAGCAGTTTGAAAACATGGTATCTATATTTCTCCCTCCCTCCCCTGCCACCCCCTGTCTCCCCTCACCCCTTCTCTCTCTGAATTCCAGTTCTCATGGTACATAAAGGCTCCAGGAAGCCTTATAGCTGAGACAGCAATTTGGCTTTGTTAGAACAGCTGTGTTTCACACACAGAGCCATGTGCTAACTTGTCCACCATTTTTCTGGCTTCTGTTAGCATCCCCATACATAGTTGAGACTTCTCAACTCAAAGATCAGTTCCGTTGATGACGTTTCAGTCCCACGATTCCTCAGTCCCCTGTTTGGTCTGCTTATGAGAGGACTGACACAGGTACAAAGCGTTGGGTTACGGCAGGTGTCCCACCCAGCTAAAAGGAATGCGGGCTTTGTGCTGACATTTGCCTCTATCAAAATTCTGCATACCCTCAAACCTTAAATTACACTCTAGTTACCAGAAATGTGTGTGTGTGTGTGTGTGTGTGTGTGTGTGTGTGTTGTAACCAGGGAGCTTTGGGTGAAACTTCCTGGAGTTATTGTTTAAGATAACCTTGCAGCACAGTACAAACATCTATCACAGTAGAATGAAGACACAATTTGTAGTATATTCCTTCAATGAATATCAAACAGCATTGAAAATGACACATTTCAAGTCCACACAATAAGGCTGACTCACAGGAGCCCACTGAGTTACAGCAGTCAGACACAGACACAAAACCATGCAGTGGTTGCTCTGATGGTAACACACACACACACACACACACACACACACACACACAGAGAGAGAGAGAGAGAGAGAGAGAGAGAGAGAGAGAGAGAGAGAGAGATACACACACACTCACTCATCTAAGGAGTAGCTATGACAAAATTTATTGTAGAAAGTAAGCCTGGGACAGGGGACTGTATTATAGGAAGGAAGACCTGGTAGTCTCTAGGGCATTCCCTTTTTCCTTATGTGTTTGAGTAGTCATGACCCAAGTTATTCAGTTAATAATAAGTTGCAAATTACAGTTTATGTTCATTGTGCATATTATGAATTTTATAAACTTTCAGTAGTTACATTCCTTTTTATTGTGACCTAATTCCTTATGAAAAAAAGCAACTTCTTTCAGCAAAGGATTTATTTTTGGCTCATGGTGGTTTGGCCAGAAAAGTCTGATAGCTGGAGTGATCTGGTGCCATTATGGTGGAGACGGCTCACAATCGGGTGATGACTCAGAAAGCAGAGAAGTAGAGAATCTAGAATCCTGGAGAACAGACAGGAAGTGGACCCAGATAGAAAGCCTCAAGGCCTACTTCTAAGGACTCACTTCCTCCTTTGAGTCTCTAACTCCCATAGATTCACAACTTCAAAATCACTCCCCCCAGCTGAAAACATTCACGAGTCTCTGGGGTGCACACCAGACTCAAGCCACAGCACAGGTTTTAGAAGGATTTAAACAATCTCTCTGTGAACACTAAGTCCAGTTTCCTAAGCGCTAGAGACCATGATGATGTGAAGATGCCTTAACTCTGGCGATTATAACCAACCTCATTAGTTTGGCCTTCTTAAGTCAAAGGGCTAGACTATTCTTTAAATCAGGACATCAGCCTGTCTCCCCCTTCTCTCCATTGCCTGAAGCAAACTGTTTTCTAAACTTAGTCTATTTATCCTCCTACACATTGTGGAAATGTACCTGCATCTTGGTGCTCATTACCAGAACTGTGTTAGAACCATTTCTACCCTATATTGCAGTACCCTTTCCCAATGCTTTGCTGCTGTTGTGATTTCTATTTCCTTTGCTGTATCATATCGTTTGGCCCTTTGCTGACAGGAGGACCTTTCTGCAAAGTAACCTTTACCAGGTTCTATCAGAGATTGATTTATAAGTCAAGTTTCTAGTTCTTCATATGGTATCCATGGTCATCCCTAAGCTGGTTTCACATAAAATATTCTCCTTTTATTTCCAGAGGCTTTTACGGTCCTGCGAAGCCTGCATCCTTCCTTCTGCCGCCCGCCCCTATGTTTCCATTCTGCCCTTGACTGGTCAAGTGTTCAAGGGCCAACTCATACAGAACACCCTCTTTCACTGCTTCTCTTTGTGTCTCTAAATCCTGTAGGGGAGGGGGGCTCTGTCCTCTTCACCACCTCAGCATCCTGTGCTCATTTCATTCTGTCACTTGTTAGGATCCTCATCAACCCTTATTGACACACATATCTCCTTTTCAGAATCATAAGTTCCTTTTTATGTCCACAGTTCCAGTGCCATACGTAGCACAAAATTATATTCTCAATATAAGTCGCGGAATGAATGAATGAATGAATGGCCATAGGTGATCATAAGCAGGTTTAAGAAGCAGGAGAAGCTATACCCACTCCCCAGAAAAAGGTTGATTTGGTTCCATACAGCCTTTGTCAGGGAAGGTTTGTGGGGGACCTCCCCACATGCTGTGGCCAGCAAGGTAATGAGCCAGGAGGTAAGAAGGAAATCCAGTTCAGCGTGGCTCAGTGTTGGTTCAAACTTCTAAACTCTGACCCTAGGCAGTTTATTCTAGATTGTTTTAAGTACAGTATAATGGGGGGGCACCTTAAGGTTTGACTATATTGAAACTCTGTTGCCAAGTACGTGTGACTTCTTCCCTAAGAATGGGTTTCATTGACTAAGACTGAGTAATGTTCAGGATAGAAGTCTGGAGTGGAAGAGTCTGGGATAAACACAGTAGGGGGTGGGATTGGCGGTGAGAGGGTGAGCATTTAGGTGTGACCTGACCCTACAGATAGCACAAATCGCCATTAGCCATAGGCATTCCCAGCTAGCAGAGAGGAAACAGCTATGGAGACTGCATAGTTAACATCCTGGTTTCCCCTCATGATTACCTGTGAGCACAAGGACCTTGTGCCCTCCACAAAAATTGAGGACACAATAATCTATAAATAAGCATCACTATAAATATTCTTTCTTGGTATGCAAAGTCCACTTACACTATCTTCAGACACAGACATACCACACACACACAAACACACACACACACACACACACACACACACACACACATTCATGAATAGAAAAGGAGATAGAGCGATACCTTATGAACAGTCTATCTTGCTCATTTATTTGAGCTTTTGTTTCTGTTTTTCCCAGTTTTAGACAGTGTTGTCTCGAAGGAGAGAAGCACAAGTGTCTCCCACTCCCTGCCACAAGAATATAAATTCCGAACTAAGGGACCTTTCCAGTGAACCAAGAGTAGATACATTACAGCAAAGATTTGAAACCAGAACTGAGCTCCCCCCCTCACTTCACAGAGAGAGTCATCCTATTCTTGGCTATACCTTGCTCCTCTGCAGGGCACCATCTCCCAGCTCACCTATGATGGGAAACAGAGACCTTTTGTGTGACATGTGTCCTTGCTGTCTTTTCTAATTAGGTGACTCAAGGAGTCTCTGGGAGAGCAGCAGAGCAAGACCAAAGAACTTGGTTATTTTATGAAAGAGCCCACATAGTTTCAAAATCCCTAACCTTTGTGGAAGGCACTTCTCTGAACATCTCTAATACAACATAAATACAAACATCTCTAGTCACAACCGGTTCACACTTCTTGCCATTTTGTTTGATTTTTTTTGGGTGTGTGTGTGGTGGTGGTGGTGACTTGATTCTCAATGAGCAGACAGAATAAATTGAAGATAATTCCAGTAGATATAGGAGCCCCTTGAGTTTACGATTAAATTGTGTACTGGAGACTGTTCTATTACAGGTGCATGTCTCTAGACTTGGTTTGGTCTAGAGACCATTCAGGTCCTTCCTGATGATGGGATGACAGAGCCATCCACTCCAGCAGGACATACTGTGCTGAATCACTTGCTCATGTCTCTGTCTACAGCCCGCAGCCCACCAGGTTCAGGGAGGTGAGGCGAGCGTAGAGGAGAACAGTCTGGGAACACATTTTTGGCTCATCCTTGCTTTCTATCAGTTGGTCCCCGACCAATCGGCAGCTTCTGTTTGCAGCTGTGTCTGGGGAAATGAGCACTTCTCGCTCGGGCTCACTCAGAGCGGGCCCCGGCTCCCGCTTTACTTCGGTTTGTCAGATTTGTCCTCTAGGAGGTTGAGAACCCTGTGGGGGCACACAACGCACTTTCTCTGATAGCATCCTTTCTCCAGGGCAGGAACTAACTTAATAGAAACAGAATAAATGCCTAGGAGTAAGAGTGTGGGTAGAGCCCCCAGACACAGGTCCCAGAGTGAGTGAGCAAGACAGTATTACCTCACAGCACAGGCACTGCCTTGTGGGACACATGACGGTTGCCAGCTCAGAATCCTCACTTTCAGGGGAAGGAGAGTGGTCTCCAAGTCAAAGGAAGTCTCTTGCATTTGCCAGGCATGGATTGGCATGTTGTGAATAAAAGGGACCTGAGAACTGTCAGGGTGGGGAAATCACGTGTTAGAGTTGTGTTTGAAGATTGGTAGATTGGAAACATGAGTGAAATAGAACACCCATGAGGAGAAAAGCAAGCAGGGTGACATGCAACCCCACGCTGTAGTGTGGCTGTCAGTGTGGGTCTGGAAACCAGCCTCTCCTGCACAGGCTACACTAGAAGCTGAGTATTTAAATCTTCAGGCTACTCTCTCGCAAGAAATTATAATTCATAGTGGGGAAGTCAAAATGCAGGGGTGTCAAAGCCCCGATCTGCCATTTCCAATGTGTAAGTCCCTGGGAAAATTACATAAACTCTGAACTTCAGGGTCCTAGTCTGAAATCCTTTTAGAGCAGCAGCCAGCATACAGGGACCACTGGCCTGAATAGGAGCCATGGTGCACTCACTGTTGTGGGCTCAACATGGAATACTGCCTGCTGTGTCTTGTGTCTTGGGATGTGGTGTTGATACAGGATATGTGTGCACGTCTGGTATGGCAAAGGAGAACTCAAGGGTGAATTGTAACAGCCTTTTCATCTTTTTTTTTTTTTAAATCAGTGTTCCGTGGCAGGCAGACGAGGCTCATTCTGCTGCTTTGGAGGGAACGTTTAGGCAAATCTTATCTCTCTCACTAAGTCACTTATCTCAGAAGGGATGAGCGAGGACTTAGGCTTAAAGTACAACAGCTGAGGTTGTTTGGTATGTCTCTGTGGCCAAGACTTGCCCTGTGAGCACAGACTCATTCTATTGATTCATCAGCTTGGCTCAGAGGGTTGTAATCCAGATGCTGAGCATGTAGCTCTGTGGTAGACTGGTTACCTAGAATGTCCAAGGCATGGGGTCGGATCCCCAGGGCTCCAAAGAAAAGGAGATGGGGAAGGACAAGGGGAAAGGAGAGGGAAAGTGAGATGGAGGAAATAGTGGGAGAATCAAGAAAAGGGGAGAAGGGGAAGAGAGAGAGAAAACATGCACATATGCATGCACGCACGCACGTGCACACACACACACACACAAACACACACACACACACTCAAACACACACACACACACACACACACACACAGAAGAGAGACAGAGACAGAAACAGAGAGACAGACCAACAGACATACACAAAAAAGACAGACAGACAGACAGACAGACAGACAGACACACACACACACACACACACACACACACACACACGGAGAGAGAGACAGATAGACAGACAGACAGACAGACACACACACACACACACACACAGAGAGAGAGAGAGAGAGAGAGAGAGAGAGAGAGAGAGAAAGAGAGAGAGAGAGAGAGAGAGAGAGAGAGAGAGAGAGAGAGAGAGAGAGTTGTTTTATGGCAAAGCCCATAAAGAAGAGAAGAGACAGGAAGGGATGAAAGAAAAGATGTGTGTGGTGGGGTAGACCAAGACTCATCTTTCTATACTTTAAGGTCTTCCCTTGTAGGAAGAGACAAGACTCCATGGTTACATTGCTACAAACCTGAAGAAAACTAGGTTCCTTCTGTCATCCTGGGGCAGTGATGCAGCCAAAGTCCTCAAACCTCACCCCCACCCTCCACCTTTTCTTTCAGCAAGCCTAGTTCCTTGACCCCCAAAACCAATACATGAGATCCCCAAGATAGGGTTGCTCAACCAGATGGTTTTCTGCCTTGAAACAGAATGAAAGGCAAACCTGCACATCTGTTCAGTTGTTGATGTTCCGTACAACAGTCAACAACGGTCATGAGCTACTCAGCATTTGATGGTGCAGCAGGATTCATTGAAGTATCTGCCAACCACCTGGCCAATAAGTATTTTCTGAGTGTGTTCAGGACTATAGTATTTCATATACTACAGGCACTAAGTATATTTGGAGCTTGGTAACTTTTAACTTAACATTTTCAGTTTCAGGTGGATTTATGAGAATGGGACCCCATCATAGGTTAAGGGCCATTTGTAATACGTGTGTGTTATTTTTAAGCTGGAAGACCAATTTTGAAATCAGTGTGATTGTATTTTATCAGTTCTCTCACATGACAGAAATATATGAGCCTTTGCTTTTGACTCCCAAGTCCTTAGCAGTGGGGACCTTGTTGACTGTATGTAGCTTTATACAACTAGATGGGTCTTGGATAATTTTGATGAATTGCTGGTAGAGAGTGTTGAATGAGATTCTAAATGGAAACCTCCACCACAGAGAAAATGTTCCCTGACAGTGTGAAACAGGAATGTAGCAAGAACCAAGCCTTAGAGACTAGAATACCAAGCCCAGTGCAGATTACAGCAGATCCCTAAAGACTCACAATCTAGACCAGAACATGGAACCCACTTAAAAGAAGTTACACATCTGTGAAACTCATTCTCAACTGTAAATACTTTGTTGAGTACCAGGACACAGAAGGAGAAGTCATCCCATAGACCCAGTCTTACCCCTCTAGCCCCTTACTTTCCCCATGATTGTGTGCAATTGGACAAACCAACTCTGGTCAGCCTAAGGCACAGGGACCTTGAAGTATGTAACCAAGTAAGCCATGATAATTTGGATTATCATGGAGTCACATGCCTGGCAGCAAGACAACTTCTGAAGAATTCCCATTTTTAAAAAAAGATGAACCAGTAGATGTTTATCGAACATTCGTTCTCAACCCAAGATATGAAGAGATTGAATTCTTCATGAATGAGAACTGGGCAGACAGCTGTTCGGAAGTGTGGCTCTCTCCCTCTTCAGTGGTACTTGGGTTGCAACTCATCTTTGAGTTTCTTGTAAGAAACGCAGAAGCTGAAAAGTGCTTAGGCTGCCATCAGTAAGTTAAGCACCTCCATGTACTCTTCCAGCAAATTGATGTACTTGCTATACCCATGGTAACCTCACTGAAAGGTTCCCATGATGCCTATGGGGTGAGGGTGAAGGGTGGTAAAACTCCACCAAAACTCTTCCAAAGCTTGGCAGCTCTCCATGTTTAACCTGCATAAGCTTCTGTTCTTTTAGAACACACTGGGCACATTCAGGGTGGCTAGACAGTGGTACAGGAGATATCACCTCAATTTTACATAAAATACTATTGTTTCCTAGGACTCATCTGCCTCTTGTCTTGCTCAGAGCTACAAGTGTGTCCTGTTCTTGACTTTGGTTGTATCTACACCCATGCTGTCATCATTCTACCCAACGCAAATCCTTGGAAATTCTAGAATGTCATGTGCTAGCTAACAGGGCCTGCTAGGTCCTAGCAATGCCAGCGGCTGGTGCTTGACTTGAAGTGTGTTTGTGTGTCAGGCAAGTGTTACCAAGATAGACGGACCCAGTGTTCATGTCTTCCCTTCTATACTCAGGATGCCTCAGGGTGAACGTCTTGAAAAGAACAATCATAACAATAATGAAGGAAGCAAACAAAAGCGCAGACAGGGCTGCAAAGGAAATGTAGTGATTATTGAAGCAGATTCAAGGATTTTAGGGGAGCAGTTTGTTATTTGAGGATGTTTGGGCACTTTTATTATTTCTTCTCTTTTGTCTCCCTTCTAAACAAGCTTTCATAATGCAGTCCAGGCTGGCCTTGATCTTGCCACCATGCCTAGCTTAGTGTGAACCATCTTTCTAATAAAAAACAATTCAGAGTCAGAATACATTATAATTGAAGAGCTCACTATGAAATGTGTGCCAGGCTGTCCAAAAGGAAAAGCAAGCAAGAATAAAGGCTGGCTTTTGCTTTTGTGCTGAGTCAGCACTTATTCTGCTGAGTCAGATTTTCTTTGCTAAGCCTTAAATAATTTCAGCCTGATAGACCAAGGTCTCACTCAAAATATTTCTTCTCATCCTCTTTAGGAAAACACACAGCGGTTCCAAACAATAGTCCAGTTGGCTAATAAACAAACAAACAAAAACAACAACAAAACCCCCCATCAACTGTGAGGGAGATGCAAGACTTTGCTGGTACACTGGCTGTCTGACCTCCCACCTGGCCAATAGACACAAAAAAAGAAAAATACTCAACTATGGCTTCCCTCCAGTGTTTCTCAAAACTTCTCTATCGATTTTCGTTTTAGTTAACACTTTCCGATGAAGAGTCTGTTTTGTTCCTCCATTTATTTTATTTAGGAAAGTGGTGATGCAAGAACAGTCTTCTATTCACCCCAGTTAGGGCCCCAGTCACAGGCTGAAGAAATAATTTCATTCAAGTCTAGTTTGTTGAACCAGAATGTTGGGGTTGATTGCAGAAGTGTGGGTGCCGCAGTCCCACTGCACTGTGGACAAGTCCACTCTAGCACTTTGGAGCTCCCAGACCAACTTGCAGGCCACCGCAGGGAACAGTCCCCTCCTCCCCCAGCTCCTTCCCAGCAGATGCAACTGAGTGTTGTAACTTTCTGAGCTTTCGGAGTCACACTAGTTTGATTAGCTTCCCAAGCCTTGTGCGAATTCATCTTCTCTGCAGGAGGGAATGTTTCAATTCAGAGGCAATATTTACACAACAGGTGGCCTCACAGTCTCAGATTTGTTAGAGACAGCTCCAATTACTAAAAAAAAAAAAAAAAAAAAAAAAAAAAAAAAAAAAAAGTTTGCGGTTAAAACAAAGACAAACAATGCATAAAAACAATTGTTAATTTCAAAGGCCATTGTATTAGTCAAGGTACTCTAGAGGAACAGAACTGATTGATAAAAGGTGTATCTATAATAGATATATGTTCTATTATAGATATTATTAAATTATATTTAATTATTTGTATATCAAACAATTATATTTGATTTTATATTATCTCATATCATATTAAAATCTCATATATATATATATGAGATTTAATATGTATGTATAGACAAACACACAGACACACACACACACACACACACACACACACACATATATATATATATATATATATATATGAGATTTATTAGAATGGCTTAAAGGCTGTAGTCCACCTAATCCTATAATGGTTGTCTACTAACAGAAGGTTCAAGACTTGAGTAGTTGTTTAGTCCGTGAGGTCAGACATCTCAGCTTGTCTTCAGTATAGACCGGAATCCCAAAGCAGTCTCTAATGCCTCTGAAGTAAGGGACTTGCCAGGGAGAGCGAGTGAAGGCAAGCAGGCAAAGAGAGCTGGCTTCCTTCTTCCATGTCCTTTATATAGGCTGCCAGGAGACAGTGTGGCCCAGATTCAAGGTAGATTATCCCACCTCAAAAGATTTGGGTTGAAAGTGGTTCTTCCCTCTTGCAATGATTTAATTAAGAAAAAAAAAAAATCCCCTGCAGGTGTACTTAACTGCTTGAGTGCTAATTAAGTCCAGATGTAGTCAGGTGGACAGCCAGCAATAGCCATCCCGGCCATGGTGACCAAGTCCAATATTAGCAACTGAAGCCAGCCAGGGAGCAGGACATGCAGGGCATCATTGTGGAGTTGCATCTCTTCGTGCTAGTAAGGAGGTACCATTAGGGGTAAGGGCATCTCCTTGACCACAGCCTTCACCTCATGTTCCGGCATGGCTGCATCAGTATCCCCCTCACACCGTGACTGAGAAAAGCAGGGCGGATAAGAGAACAAGGAAATGATCCATTGTCTCCTTGAAAAGGTTTGACTTGATAGTGGAAACATCCCTACACCTTCACTCCTGTCCAGACAGATGTATACAGCCCATCTGACGGCAAAAAGGACCAGCTTCTAAG